>PVKV010014937.1:0-55608 GCA_004027835.1 Alouatta palliata
TAATATTCCATGGTGTATATGTGCCACATTTTCGCTGTCCAGTCTATCATCGATGGGCATTTGGGTTGGTTCCAGGTCTTTGCTATTGTAAACTGTGCTGCAATGAACATTCGTGTGCATGTGTCCTTATAGTAGAATGATTTATAATCCTTTGGATATATACCCAGTAATGGGATTGCTGAGTCAAATGGAATTTCTACCAAGATGGATAAAGAGGAACATCCCAGAACTATGGTGGAAAATTTTCTGTCTTTCTGTGTCTATCATAATTCATCAAGAAATTATTTTATTGAGCCTACTGAGAGAAGAGTCAAAATATTTTTTTAATAATGTAATAAGCATATTTTTGTATTTTGCCAGAAATATTTAGCTTCACTTAATGCTTACTGGATTTTTCAAAAAGTAATTCATTCTTCAGCTTCTTTTTAAAAACTTCATGTCTATTCCTCATAGACATGAGCAATAGATAAAGCAAAAGATAAAGAATGTTGTAAAAGAAATTACTCTTGCCTACTAGTTCCATGTCTATTCCTCATAGACATTTTGACTCTTCTCTCAGTAGGCTCAATAAAATAATTTCTTGATGAATTATGATAGACACAGAAAGACAGAAAAATTTCCACCATAGTTCTGGGATGTTCCTCTTTATCCATCTTGGTAAAATCCAAATTGCCCAATAATGGCTGGCAATCAGCAAATCAGAAAGAAGGTCTTCCTTTCTGAAACTTTGTGACACCCCCCAATCTGCCTTAATAAAGCCCTAAAAACCATTCCTTCTTCCTTTTCTATCTTAGAATGCTCTTTAAAAGCCTTGTCACATGGAATGTTTTTGAATAAAAGTTTATTCTAATAGTCCTTTATTTGATTTTCTTCCATAAGAGATATTTATATGTATTAAATCATTCTTGTAAACTTCACTTGTGTGTGTGTGTGTGTGTGTGTGTGTATATATATATAATTTTACATATATGTAATATTTTATGGTATTTTGTTATGGGGTAAAAAAATATATTGCATTGACATATAAATGAATTTACCTTTCCACACATAAGATAAAGAATGTTGTAAAAGAAATTACTCTTGCCTACTCGTTCCAAAGTGTTTTTCAGTACAATAATCCAAAGAGAGATTTTGATCAGATAAATTTGAGAAATTTTGCAGACTGAAGGCCAGGAATGCCAATGTCACCTTGTTATAGCACATGCAGAGTTTGATACTATTTGTTTGCCACAGCAGTTTTAGCTGAAGCAAATATGAAGTTCAAGTCCACAGCAGCTAGGTTAAACCAGTCCATGGTTGTAAGGGCCCCAGAGCTCAAAGCCACCCCATCATGGCCTAGGCCCAAGTTGTGTAAAACTCTGATATAGACACTTCAGAGAGATTCACAAATTATATTACTCTATTCAAAGTTTGGATAAATTCTACTCTTAGGAAAACTGTTTAATTCCTTTAGTTGTTATTTGTTTTGTTGTTTTTCTTTTTAATTTCAGCATATATTTAAAAAGTGTTTTGTTTAAATAAAACTTATTCTGGGAAAATATTTTAGAAATATTATTCTAAGGCAAATTACCTTTTTCTACAAGCTATAATCTTTATTCCTAACAAATAGAAAGAAAATATAAATAACATTTCATAGAAATATCTTTAAATCTAGAAAAATATTTCTTAATCACAAATTATTTATTTTTAATTTTTATAAAGAAAAAATAAAAGAGAGCAAAGTCCACTTTGGGGACCAAGTTAAAAGATGAGGGGAGAGCGTGAACGCAGTCCCTCACTACCACAAATTATGCAGTCCAGTTTCCCACATTTGGGGAAATCGCAGAGGTCAGCACGTCCAGAGTGCAATGGATAAGCCTCGCCCTGGGAAAACCACCTTCGTGATCATGGTATCTCCCCTGCCAGGTAATTATAATCATAAATTATTATAATTTTTCAAATATACAAAGGACATTGGGTTAACTATAGAAAATTTAACTATGTCAAAGATAAAAAAGCATGTTTTTTAAATAGTTTTTTAAAGGCCTTTTTCTTTGAAATTTTCTATGTTTTCTTTCCTGTTAGAATACTGTTTTTTATCTCTAATAGATCCTTATTATATTACTTAAAATTACCACAGCATTCCAGATATTATGTAGTTGATAAAAGTGTATATTGATGTTTGAATATTTTCCACCTTCTTGAGGACAATATTTAATGTTCATTTATAATATCTTGTTATAAAAATTCAGATATTTTAAAATGAATGTATGATAACTGTGGAATTATTTAATACCTATTTATATATGTAAACATTTTATAACCAATGTTAGTGCAATTGTATTTAATCACCATTTCTGGCAGTAAAAATAATATGCACAAATTTATAAATGTTATTTGCTTTACATGAGTTCCTACCATTTAGCTAAATAAAACCTTTCAATTGCTCTTAAATGGAGAAATTTTTTAGTGACGTAAATAATACTTAAAATATTCACAGTTATGCTAAGATTGCCATAGAAATAATACATAAAATAGGGTGACTTGCTTTAACAGAACACTTGCAAGTGAAACAAGATTTTAGAGCGGAGTATTGCTAGAGTAGTTATTAAAAGACATCTAAGCAAAACCAAATAGGAAGAATTTATGCTCTTGAGTGCTTTGCTGAAATCCTTTCAGTCATGTTGAAGCAAGATAGAGTCTGTGCTTTTCCAGTTTTGTGTGTCAGGTAAAACATAGCAGGGGGTGAAATGAATTCATCTTTCTGTCTTCAAGTAAACTAAAAGCAATTTTTGTCTTCCCATGTGGTCACTTGAGGTGCTTGTCATGTTCAAGCTAATGATATCAGGCACCCTCAGGTTGTTTAAGTATTCATCAAGTAATTAAATTCTCATTAACATATAAATAAAAGAAAACTGAAAACAAGTTTAGCAGGCACCTAACATCTGTTCTAATGCTTTAAAGTATTAAAATGTGCCACACACAGAAGGAAAAGTGCATTCTGTTCAGGAAAGTATTTTGCATAGATTATTTATAGAAACTGTAATTAAACTGATTTGGCATATTAAAGAAAGTTAACAGGAGCACATTATTTAGATAGTTTGTCTGTCACTTAAAAGGAGTTAAAAATAGAAATCAGAAAAGTAAAATTAAGTATCGTTTATTTTATGTTTCAGAAAATATTATATGAGTAATTGAAATTTATTTTCATTCTAAAATAAGATGGTTAAATTTTAGTTTATGCAGGTATATATCCAACTTTCTAGCTGTACCCAAAAGTCCATTTCATTGCAAATTATATAAAATAGTTTTGGTACTTGTCCAAATATTTCACTTAAATCCCTAAATTTACCTTAATCACATGTACAGATGATTTTCTCTTTATTGCTTTTATATATGGTTTTGTCAAATGGTAAAATGGAATGTACTGAAGAGAATCTGGACTTTCATTATTAGCCTTCTTGTTTCATGCTATTTCCCACTTACGTTAGATCCTTTCATGCTATGTATTAACTGTTATAATTACAAATTACCCAAATAATTTGCTGTTTCCCAATCATCTCAATAAAATTTGCTATTCAAATAAAATAAATTCACTTATTTTACCAAGAGTCGTATAAGGGTAAGAAAATTAATTTTTTCTTCAACTCTTATAGGTTCTTAGAAAGCAACCCTGTAATATAAGACAGATTTAAGGAGAGAAAGACAAACAAAACATTACCCATGTTGTTGCATCTCAGAAAATAATACCCACAGAGTTTGTTGCTTTGGTATGCTGAACACCTTAAACTTTTATAGGGTGGCTTTAGAATATGCCTGGAACTCAAAAACGTTCTGACCTTTTCTGTTTTACTCTCACCACCCAGCAGGGGAATTTTTCTGACATTTCCTTACTAAGTTAAAACCACACCTACCACAGAAAACACAATTGCATTTTATCCCCTCCCTGAAATTTCACTATTTCAGGTAGAAGAATGAGAAATGTAATCACACCTGAACGGTCTGTCACAAGATATTGCCTGTCTCTCATGCTCATTTAAATTCCAATCATTTAAAAAATGATGTCTGCTTCTTGGGTCCATTTATTTTCTTAAAAATTTTCCTTCCCCTCTAAAATTGCTTACAGTTCCCCACTCCCCTTTCCCCTGTGAAAAGAGTGAAACTGCCTTTGCAAAATTATAGCTAAGGAAATTATGACAGTGAAAGATATCAGACCTAACCAATTCCATCTTGCTTTTAACTTCTAAACTGTCCTTACCCATTCTTGGGTGTAGGTCAAACTAGCCTTGGGAAGGAATTTAGTTTAGTTTAAATAATAGTCCTTCCCAAAAGCTAAACTCTTCTTGTAAAATGAATGAAAGGCCACCAGCCACAAAGTAAGGATGAGAGGGGCTGCAATTCCAACTATTACCAACCATTATTCTGGAGATCATAAAATTTGCAACTTCCCCAATTACTCTTGAGGATTAACATCACTGCTATGAACTTAAGATTGGCCTGTCAAGATGTCTTTGCCAGTTATTGCATATCTAACAACCAGATAGCCCCACCTGGACCTGCTATCCAGTTCTGTGGCCCCCATCCAGGAACTGATTCAGCATAAGAGGACAGCTTGGACTCCCTATGACTTCATCCCTGAGTCAACCAATCAGCTCTGCCGACTCACTGGCCCCCTAGCCACTTAAAAACTCTGATCTCTGAGTTTTCAGGGAGACTGATTTGAAGAATAATAAAACTCCAGTCTCTCACATAGCCAGCTCTACGTAAATTGCTTTTTCTTCATTGCAATTCCCCTATACTGATAATTGGCTCTGTCTAGGCAGGGAGCAAGGTGAACCCATTGGGCAGTTACAAAAGTGGTTAAGCTTCAATTAACTGGCCCTATTTTGACTATTGTATTTTGTGTGGCTCCTGTGCTTAAGGATGTTAATACATCTTTATACCTTTTCTCCTGTTGATCTGTATATTGTCAGTTTATTTCAGCAAACTCAATCATTTATAGGAAGAGGAAAAATTCTCTTCACCTGTATAACATGTACATTTCATATATACAGAACAGTCACCCAAGGAATGAGGAATTACCAAAGAGACAGTTTTGAATTCCAGTTTATGTAGCATTTTGAACCTTTGTTCTTTAATAGTAAATTTTTACAGAAGTGACAAGACAAAAGGAGAGGACTTGCAACTTTCAGGAAGACCAATAAATGGCAAATAAAGGCTAGTTAGTAAAGCCTGGTAATGTAGATTTTGCTAGTACCTTTTTCTAGTATCTTTTGCTTGCATCTTTTTCAGATGATAAGCATCTAAAGCTGTTTTCAGTGGTTATGATTTGTTCTCCCTTCTAGGGAGAACTTTAAATTATCTGAGCCTTGAGAGGAATGTGACTCTGTGGCCTGAGTCACATGGCATGTCACTGCAAATTCTCCTTTAACTTTCTTTCTTATTCTTGTATTGCAGATGATTAGGAAAGACTTGAAAGCACCTTAGAAAAGAGCACCCTGAGTCTAATACCCCTTCATAAGTAATGTTAAAGCAATCTTACTTGTCGCAAACTGTAGTCAAACAAATCACTGTAATGTATGTATTGGCCTTGTGTAGAAAATGTCACAACTCTCCTAAATTTCTCTATCTATTTAAGTGAAATTGTAACTTTCCCACTTTGGAGCACTGACCCCATTCTTCTGGAGTCTTTGTTAGCCACGTGGAGATCCTCAAGTTTTGCAGTTGAATAAACTGTATACTTAATTTTATTTTCTGAATCTCATTGTTGAAGATTGACATCTTTCATTTAGGCAAATAGGAGGGTAGAGACCTTTCCTGCATCTGCTTATTCTTTTTTTTTTTTTTCCTTTCTTGGCTTTTTTTTTTATTATTATATTTTAAGTCCTGGGGTCCATGTGCAGATCATGCAGGAGCGTTACATAGGTATACACGTGCCATGCTGATTTGCCGCATCCATCCCCCATCATCTACATTAGGTATTCCTCCTAATGTTAGCCCTCCCGGAGCCCCCTACTCCTGCTATTCCTCTCCTAGTACCCCCACCCCCAACAGGCCCCGGTGTGTGATGTTCCCCTCTCTGTGTCCATGTCTCTTCACTGTTCAACATCCACTTATGAGTGAGAACATGTGGTATTTGGTTTTCTGTTCTTGTATCAGTTTGCCAAGAATGATGGTTTCCAGCTTCATCCATTTCCCTGCAAAGGCCATGAACTCATCCTTTTTATAGCTGCATAGTATTCCATGGCGTATATGTGCCACATTTTCTTTATCCAGTCTATCACTGATGGGCATTTGGGTTGGTTCCAAGTCTTTGCTATTGTAAACAGTGCTGCAATGAACATGTGTGCATGTGTCTTTATAGTAGAATGATTTATAATCCTTTGGGTATATACTTAGTAATGGGATTGCTGGGTCAAATGATATTTCTATTTCTAGATCCTTGAGGAACCACCACACTGTCTTCCACAATAATTGAACTAATTTACACTCCACCAACAATGTAAAAACATCACTATTTCTCCACATCCTCTTCAGCAACTGTTGTCTCCAGACTTTTTTAATGATCGCCATTCTAACTGGCATGAGATGGTATCTCAGTTGCATTTCTCTAATGACCAGTGATGATGAGGATTTTTTCATGTTTGTTGGCTTCATATGTGTCTTCTTTTGAAAAGTGTCTGTTCATATTCTTCACTCACTTTTTGATGAGGTTGTTTGTTTCTTGTAAATTTGTTTTAGTTGTTTTTAGATTCTGGATATTAGCCCTTTGTCAGACGGGTAGGTTGCAAAAACTTTTTCCTAATCTGTTGGTTGCCAGTTCACTGTAATGATTATTTCTTTTGCAGTGCAGAAGCTCTTAAGTTTAATTAGATCCCATTTGTCTATTTGGGCTTTTATTGCCATTGCTTTTGGTGATTTAGTCATGAAGTCCTTGCCTATGCCTATGTCCTGAATGGTTTTGCCTAGGTTTTCTTCTGGGGTTTTTATGGTGTTAGGTCTTATGTTTAAGTCTTTAATCCATCTGGAGTTAATTTTTGTATAAACTGTAAGGAAGGGATCCAGTTTCAGCTTTCTGCAGATGGCTAATCAGTTTTCCCAACATTATTTATTAAACAGGTAATCCTTTTCCCATTGCTTGTTTTTGTCAGGTTTGTCAAATATCAGATGGTTGTAGCTGTGTGGCATTACTTCTGAGGCCTCTGTTCTGTTTCATTGGTCTGTATCTCTGTTTTGGTACCAGTACCATGCTGTTTTGATTACTCTAGCCTTGTGTATAGTTTGAAATCAGGTAGCATAATGCCTCCAGCTTTGTGTTTTTTGCTTAGGATTGTCTTGGCTATGAATGCTCTTTTTTGGTTCCATATGAAGTTTAAGGTGATTTTTTCCAGTTCTGTGAAGAAGGTCAGTGGTAGCTTGTTGGGGATAGCAATCAGGCAAGAAAAAGAAATAAAGTGTTTTCAATTAGGACAAGAGGAAGTCAAACTGTCTCTATTTGCAGACGACATGATTATGTATTTAGAAGGCCCCATCGTCTCAGCCCAAAATCTCTTTAAGCTGATAAGCAACTTCAGCAAAGTCTCAGGATACAAAATCCATGTGCAAAAAATCACAAGGATTCCTATACACCAAAACAGACCAACAGAGAGCCAAATTATGAGCGAACTCCCATTCACAATAGCTACAAAGAGAATAAAATACCTAGGAATACAACTAACAAGAGATGTGAAGGACCTCTTCAAGGAGAACTACAAATCACTGCTCAAGGAAAGAGAGGACATAAACAGATGGAAAAACATTCCATATTCATGGTTAGGAAGAATCAATATTGTGAAAATGGTCATACTGCCCAAAGTAATTTATACCATCTGCTTATTTTTAATTGTCCTAAGCTCAAGAATACTTCATATTTTCGTGTGGCATACTCTGGTCTTCCACAGTTGTTAAAATCTGTTTGCTAAAAGTAAGTCTCAAAAAAAATCATAATATTGTAAACAAAGTTTAAGTGAAAATACAATTTCTATGATTTTAAATGGAACACAAGGCTTGAAATCCATTCTAATATTAACGGTCATTTCCTACTTTTGCATTTAAATTTCACATTTTTATTGTCATCATCTATAATTTTGATTATGATTAATGTAAACCAGATATTTTGCAAAATAAAATGAGAGTATGTCCCAGAAAAAAAATTAAAATAAAATAAACAAAATGAAACAAAAAACTAGTTCATGTTTTAAGCAATTTCACACCATGCTATTGTTTTTATTTTTATTTTTCAATACACAAAAATAAGACATGCCAAATGTGACTAAATAATTTTTTTTGGTTGGGGAGATACTAATGCTGCTATTTTATCCTATTCATATGTAGAAAGTCATTATAGCTAGATAATTTCTGTTATCCTTAAAAGGCCAAAATATTATGTGAAATTTAAAATACTGTTGTAAACATTAATGGCATTTTAAATGAAATATTATATTTCTCTTGAAATTTCAATTTTTTTCTTCAGGTGGCAAAGATTTTTTTGCTTGACCCAATGTTAGCCTCATGAATTTTCTTGTAAGCTCATCCATCTATGTAACTTCTAGTAAAATTACCTTTTATCAAGAACTCTGCTAAGTCAGTTTAATAACAACCCCTCATCCTTCATATCTGATCACTCTCAATATCTAATAAGATTCCTCAATCCTATATTATCTTCCAGATGATGTCTAATCACCTTGACCTATGTCCAGCAAGTATCCTATTAGGTTGTTATAGCAACAGAAGGTAGCCAAATATCTAGGCAGATAAGAGAATGTCCCTGGTGAAATGTCACCTTCAAGCCATAAAACAGCTTGAAGGCTGAAGGACCGGACTGCTAGTCCCAGGTGAAACTCACAACCCAGATTGACATCTTCTGTTCCTGTTTGCCTACCCTTTCCTGATTGGTTTTTTCTGAATAACACCTTTTAATCAATTGAATGTTGCCTTTTCCAGTACCACCTACAGCCTCCCTGTCCCCTATTCTGAGCCCATAAAAACCCCAGACTCATCCACATTGGGGGGACTTTCTCAACTTCAAGTAGAGGAACCACCCTGTGTCACTTCTCACAGAAACCTGTTTCATCACTCAGTAAAACTCCTCACCTAAAGACCAGCCTAGCCAACATGGTGAAACCCCACCCTACTAAAACTACAAAAAATTAGCTGGGTATAGTGGCAGGTGCCTATAATCCCAGCTACTTGGGAAGCTGAGGCAGGAAAATCACTTGAAGCCAGGAGGCAGAGGTTGTAGTGAGCTAAGATCGCATCATTGCAGTCCAGCCTGGACAACAAGAGTGAAACTCCATCT
Organism: Alouatta palliata; assembly: GCA_004027835.1. NCBI lineage: Eukaryota > Metazoa > Chordata > Mammalia > Primates > Atelidae > Alouatta > Alouatta palliata. The sequence goes on from PVKV010014937.1 coordinate 9,317, forward strand.
CAAAGAAAAAAAAGAAAAGGCTTGGCACAGTGGCTCACGCCTCTAATTCCAGCACTTTGGGAGGCCAAGGCGGGCAGATCATAAGGTAAGGAGTTCAAGACCGGCCTGGCTAACATGGTGAAACCCCAACTTTACTAAAATTACAAAAAATTAGCTGAGTGTGGTGGTGGTGGGTGCCCGTAATCCCAGCTACTTGAGAGGCTGAGGCAGGAGAATCACTTGAACCCAGAAGGCAGAGGTTGCAGTGAATGGGGTCACACCAATGCACTCCAGCCTGGGTGACAGTATGAGACTCAATCTTAAAAAAAAAAAAAAGAAATCTCCCTACCTTGCTCACTCTTTGATTTTCTGCATATTCCTATACTTCTTGGTTGCTGGAGAAGAGCTCAGGACCCCTGAGAGTGGGTCCTGAGAAAGGCTATCACATGGCCTTTTGCCCTCACCAGCAGAGTATAGCCACCCCATGTGATGGGGCCAGGCTGTTTAATAAAGGTAAAGACTGTTTTAGTAGCAATGCCTATGCCCTCTACTTGTGTAGCTTAGCACAGTTCTTTTCAAATAGGATCAGTGTACTATAGGTTTTTGAATTCAAACATTCATTAGAAATATTAACTTAATTTTCATCAGATATGTTTAATTAAATAAAATAATGTTACTTCTAAAGATAGCAAAATCATTTAAAATTTGATTACTGGGTATCAGTTATGCATGTTCAAATACATAGTTACAAAGACTAAAATAATTTTGAGTGAAAACATTACTATAAATTTTAATGACCACTAACTTGAATATGTTATAGTCTCATAGACTTTTGCTGTTTCTACTGGATATAGGCAGAGTATATTTTTAAAACTTTTCATTATTTTTTTTACAAGTATAGAAACATACACAGTACACAGACAACATCAACTACATTTTATCACATATACAGGGAATACATATATGATTGATTTCCTAACATTAAACCATTCATAACATGGATGCTAGGGTCTAAATGTTTGTTCTACCAAAATTCATTTTCTAAAAATTTAAAGTCCTAAGTGATGCTATTAGGAGGTAGAGTCCTTGGGAGATGATTAGGTCACAAGGACAGAGTGCACAATTGGGAATAATGTCCTTATGAAGATACTCAAGATAGACCATTTGCCTCTTTTCACCATGTGAGAGCACAGCAGCACTACCAACAGCCCTGCATTCAGTAGAGAAGTAAACTATTCAAGCTTACAGACTCAAGATCACAAGTGGAAGTAGCTCCCGGTTTTTGGATAACAAATCATTTCCCTTTTTCTCTCCCAACCATCATTGTTTTGCTGTCCTGATTTTGAGTGAATTTGTAATCAATTCCCTGTTTTAAGTCTTTCCAGATGAGATCTCCAACATAGCTTCCATTTTCTGGATAAGGCCTTAATATTAAACCTGCCAATTGGTTTTTATCTTCATGACTTGCTTAGATTTTCCTTTCTCTAGAATATTATTTTCCCTCCGATTTTAAATTTGGAGTAGCTTCAAGTCCTCTGTATGTTGCTTCATCACTACTTATAGATCACATGAAAATTTGTTCCTCCAAATTATTTACTATAAGACTTCACAAATTAAAACACATTGTACACAGAAAAATAAAGACAATATGTTTTTTTGATTTTTAAAGTTGTTTGGAGTCTGTGTATAGCAGTGGAGAAGAACAAAATGCTGCCCCAATCTTGTAAGCTTCCTGTGGTACAATCATTCAAACAGTTCTTTAGGTAAAATTCTCAGATTTTTCCCTCTAAGCCCTCCCTTGTCACTCTTTGCCTGAATGTTGTTTAGTAATTGGGATAGTAAGTCTTAAAAAAAATCATATGTGGATTGAGGAGAAATAGATGCTGAAATCCCCACAGTATTATCAGTAATATTACCCCACACTAAGATGGTTTACTTCAAGTTCTAGTCTCCCTTACATTAGGAATGTTTTAGCTTCTTTTCTGGATGATGTAGCCCTTTCTTGATTCACTGAAAACACATATGCTTCTTTTCTTGTCCTCCATTTGGCATAACTGAAACCAACATAATTTATCTGCCCTTATTTAACAAAATATTGAGAATAAGTAAAAGAAGCTTAATTACTTTCTCCAGGAAATAATTGCTACTGAATAATAACACTGTGAACCACCTCAAATAGTTTCTTTAAGAACAGTTTGTTCATCAGGATTTGCTTCAAGATTCTTACCTCAGCATGTTCACTTTATTCACCAATTCAAAACAATTACTTCATAACATGTATCCTCCTAAGTCCAAATAAAATATTTTCCCATGAATTTTTTATTTTTGAGATAGTAATAAGACTCTGTCAAATTGGTATTTTCTCTTACCACAGTAAGTCTAAAATCTGAGGCATGATTATCAAGTTTTATTTGTTTGCATTTGTTTTTGTTTTGTTTTCCTAGTTTCTTTTTAGGGAATCAAGAGTTGACTGGCAGTTGGTTCAGGCTACTCCTTCTTACCTTGACAGATTGCTTAATATGCCCACTAAATCACTACCTACATAATCTCTACATGCCCTCTGCGGGGAATTAAACTTCCCATAAACTAAAAGCAAGAATTGAAGGAGACTTTAGAAAGCTAAACTCTGGCCTTCCTACTGTCTCTTCACTCTCCAACTGCAATCTTAGTTTAATGCACCCACACAGTAATTGTTATGGACAGCTTGCAAGCCCATTGTTTTCCAAAGTCCCAAACATTTAGATGGCAAAAGCCCTCTCTCCTTATAAAATCTCCCAAACCATCTCACAAGTCTCCTTACTTTGGTCCAAAACTCAGAGATGGTTCACATTGGGAATTATATTGCAATTTCTTAATTCTCTTTATTTTTCTTCCTTATAATCTCATTGATTAGAGATAAAGATAATTCTCTCTTTTTCCTTTGTGATTTTCCTTAGAGAAAACTGCTTAATTGGCCCTTTCAGTCATTTGATAAGCTCAAGGGAAAGTTTTTGTAGTAAAAATCTCAACTTTGAGAGTGAGGATTGATCAATGGCTTCTTTTCCTAGAACAGTGGTTCTCAACCAGAGACAATATTGCCCCTGCAGATCTTTGGCATACAAATACACTTCAATTGCCATGTTTTGGAGGATGTTATAGGCATCTCCTGCTAAATGTCCTTCAATGCACAACACAGCTACCAAATACAGAATTATTCAGCACATGTTATAGTGCTAAGGTTAATAGTTCTGTTCTAGACAATATTACTCCCCCCCTTTTTTCTACAATAGATCATAAATACATTTATGTATAGTAATAACTTTTTTTTAACTTTACAGGCAATGAGTGATTGTTTATTCATTCACTTATTCAAGTATGTATGCACACATTTCTATTTAGTGTTGCTGAAACATTTATCTATTAAGATGTTTACAATATATTTCTCTTTGTAAAAGTGTTTCCAAATATCAGAGTCTTAATTTGCAATGCAATTTAATAAGCAGTTATTGCACATCTTTTATATGTAAGCATTCTTGGAGGATACAAATATGTCTAAATGAGAGTTTCTTTTAATCCAGGGGCTTAACCAGTAAGACCTACTCCACTAAGAACTATAATTACGGTAAAAAAAAAAAGTACTTTGAAAAGAAAGGGAAGTAACAGATTAATTCCTGTTAAGGAGTTGTAGGAAGGCCTTATTTAGTCAGGAGAATATAAGCATATTGGGAAATAATATGCAAGTAATCAAGGAAAAAAAAAACTTCTTAACAAATGCAGCAATTTAAATTCCATGGTAAAGTTGAGTTAATTTTAATAATTTAAAGTTATTTAATATAGTTTATAGGAGCACTGAGGATTAAGAAGATATTTAAAGAATTTTTTTATAACAGGTAAATTATCATGTGGGTATCAGAGGTTGTTTTCAAGCATACGGCTTCACAGAAAAATATTCCTGAGAAATTGATGCAAATTTGCACATGCTCAGAAATAAAATATTTGAATTTCAGATTGATTGTTTTACATATTGTACACTAATAAGTATTCATTTTGCATGTTCTTTGGAAGAGAACATTGAAAGCATTTGCCTAATCAACGATACATGTACATCTTCAAACTTGTATCTTCCTGAACATCAAAATTTGATTTAATTACAAGTTAATGAGATGTATTTGGTTCCATTCGTATTTGATTATGATTTTATAGGGCTTTACAGTTACAAGTTAAGATCTTCTTACCTAATATAGTAAAATAACAAAAATACAGCAAAGTCAATTAATTTTATTCAATTTTTTTTCATGTTGGAAACAAAAAATAAGCAGGGTAAAATGAGAATGTTCTTTTGGTGTTATTAAAACCAGTAGAATCCCATCTACTGTAACTTCCTCAAAGGTCAACAGTTTGTGTCTATAAAGGCAAATTTCAATTACCTTGAACACACTCAGCAAGTACCACATTACTTCATTTATTATGCTTGATTGTTTAAACTAAGACAAAGGTGCATTTGTGAGAATCATTAGACTGTTCCTAGATAAGAGAACCTATAAGCTAATTTTAGCATGGAGAAAAATTTTAAGACATATTTATTTTGTATCAATAGCTTAAAACAAAGAAGTGCTTATCATCTTCAATTTGCAACCTAAAAATTTAAACATCAACATTAAAACTATTGCATTGGTTGTTTTATTACTCTGTTTTCAAAATTGTTGACTCAGCTTTTGAATACTGAGATTTGTGATTTCTAAAAATCACATGAAATAACATTAAATCACATTTACCTGAACATGTTATTGTTGCCAATACTATATGAATTAGAATAACAACTACTAGTTTATATTTACCTAACACAAATTTCATAGTGATTTAAATTATTTTGACACAAAATATTAGGCAATATTTGGACAGTCATTCGTGAATGTTTATATAATTCTTCTAGGCCCCATGAAAATATTTCTATCATACTGAAATGTCAGTGTCTAGAATAATCAGAATGATATTTTCTTGAATATGTGTGATTTGTGACATCCCAAGCATTTCTATATATGGCTGGCAGAGTGGGCTCATTCCTAGTAAATTCATTAATTCTCTATATTCAGTGATAAAGACAAACTTTCTAACTGAATTGCTCAAGTATAAATATTACATGTTCATGACAGAAATAAACAGATGTGACCATAACATGGACATTTGTTGTGCATATATGATGTCACTATTGCAGTAAAATTAAAGACTCAGTGACTTTTCAAGTAACCAGGTAAACATTTTGTACTGATAGTAATACAATAGAGAATCATGTTTCTGAAAAGATAAACTATATGACAAAATCAATCAACATCTTTGAAAACAGACAAAGTCTTTTATGACAGCACAATATTTTTAGGTAAATGTGCAAATGCAAATGTGAGGTAGCAAATAGTGTAATAAATAAACCTCAGTTGTTTAAAATAATTAACTTAGTACCAGATGGTAACATGAACCCTATGTGTACCAGCCCCAACAGAGTGGCTCAGTTGCAATTAGGCATCATTTTTGCACTAGAGTTAAAAAAGGCAATTTAAATGAAATTGATCATAATCACAAAGTAGGTAAATAGAAAAAAGAATTGAATTTTTGATCTTAGTGACTCTCTATTAGAATCAGAAGAACTCTTATAATAAAGGCTTTCTTATTCACTACTAAAAGAGGGTCAACAACCCCTTTCCTTTTCTGTGTTAGTATCAAGCCTTGTTATCGAAATAATGGTTTCTATGAGAGCTCTGCAGGCTCTCCATTATCAAACCTGTGTATGACATACAAGAAGCATAAGACAACTTGAATTTTTAGCATTATAGCTCATGAGGTCAGCCCATTGGTGAGGGTGAGATATTTCATTTCAGACTAGAACTTCTTAGCTGACAAAATAACTAAGGACTTATAGACTGCATAGCAGCTTGGGGATAATATTTTCCTCTCCTAATGCAAATGAATATACAAAGTAATAAAATATATTTTCTCTTCTTGAACTAATGTTATCATTTGTATAACAACTAACATTTTGCATATTATCCTCTAAAATGTAAAATGTTTATGCACAGGCACACATGTACACACAAGTATAAATACACATATATATATATATATACACATACATGGAAAATCCTAGAGATGACACTGATATTAGATATGTATTTGTTTTGTTCTACTGTGAATTATTTTATTTGAATCCAAATAAAATGAATTCATGTTATAATTGTATGTATGTTAAATAAAATTTATAGGAGGCCATAAGTTTGGAGTAAGCTGCTGCACTAGGCCCAACAGATCATGCCAAAGTGGAGTTATTCATGCTGAAATTCCAGGCCACCAAGGAAAATAAGATCCTCGTGTGAACTTCTGAGAGAAATTAAGGAGATAACCAGCCTGATAAGGAAGTCTGTGCCTTAACTTTTATATGAGAAGAAACTTTTAAACTGCCAATCCTGTTTCTGCTTTCTTCAGTCCTTTTCTGCCCATGAAACCAACCTCCTCTGCTTGGCTCATCAGAAGACTCATTCTAATTTATACAAAGAGCCTTTGCTGGCTGGGCATGGTGGCTCACACCTGTAATCCCAACACTTTGGGAGGCTGAGGCAGGCAGATCATGAGGTCATGAGTTCAGGACCAGTCTGACAAACATGGTGAAACCCTGTCTCTACAAAAAATACAAAAATTAGCCAGGCATGGTGGTACACACCTGTAATCCCAGCTACTTAGGAGGCTGAGGCAGGAGAATCGCTTGAAATGGGAGGCCAAGGTTGCAGTGAGCTGAGATCGTGCCACTGAATTCCAGCCTGGGTGACAGAGTGAGACTTCATCTTAAAAAAAAAAAAAAAAAAAAAGAGGCGTTGCTTGATTCCAGGATTAAAATAGGCTGGGTGCAGTGGCACCCACCCTTAATACCAGCACTTTGGGAGGCTGAGCCGGGAGGATCACTTGAGTTCAGGAGTTTAAGATGAGCCTGGATAATACAGTAAGACCTCATCTCTACAAAAATTGTAAAAAAAAATTAACCAGGCAAGGCGGAACATGATTGTAGTCCCAGTGACTCAGAAGGCTGACGAGGGAGAATCACTTGAGCTCAGGAGATCAAGGCTTCAGTGAACTGTGATTACACCACTGCATTCTAGCCTGGGTGACAGAGCAAGTCTCTCTCTCTTTCTCTGTACACACATACACACACACACACACACACACACACAATATATATAGTAAATATATAATTTATATTAAATATATATAAAATCACAAATAAAAGTCAATTAAGATCTTAAACAAAATGTATAATTTTATCTTCCAACATGTAGAATGAATTTATTGAATCCTTACATGTTCTCATCCTTCCCAAAAAAGTTTCGAGAAACTATCTATATGGACAATTATTGTTGTGTATTGTTTAATACTTTAAGCATCATATGTAGTATGATAGGAAACAGATATGTTGCAAATAACTCACACCTGTTACCTAAGGTAAAACACTAATTCTGTTATTATTTCAGATAAAATATGTAATTTGGACTGACCTCCTAAAACTACTCAGTGACTTAGAATAAATAAAATGGCACAAAGACAATATAATTGAAATAGATTAACAAATGTATTAAAATTATTCTATTTATTATTTTGCTCATTAAACCAAGCAGGTAAGCATGATTTGAAATATTATTTCCATAAACTATATCTGTTCAGAATTTTTTTAAGAGATATATAGAAATAGTATCAAGCTATTATTTCTCTGGCTCATATTTACCAATGAGAACTTTAGAATTAAGTGAATTTTTTTCCATTTTTTTAATTGAGATGGAGTGTCACTCTGTTGCCCAGGCTGGAGTGCAGTGGCGCAATCTCAGCTCACTGAACAACTCGGTTCAAGCAATTCTTCTGCCTCAGCCTCTTGAGTAGCTGAGAGACTAAAGGCATGTGCCACCATACCTGGCTAATTTTTGCATGTTTAGCAGAGACGGGGGTTCACCATATTGGCCAGACTGGTCTCAAACTCCTGACCTCGTGATTCACCTGCCTTGGCCTCCCAAAGTGCTGGGGTTACAGGCATGAGCCACTGCACCCAGCAGAGTTCAGTGAATTTTAATGAACACAAATAATGTCACACGTGCAGTAAAACAATTCAAATATATCATGCCCAAAGGAGTAACATGAAACTTATGTGCATTTTATTTTAGAATACTACAAAAACAAAACTCAGAAAAGACTGGAAATAATTTGTCTATAGTTTACAAATGACAAATCATGTTTCCTTTAATACTGTTTTGCATTTTCTAAACATTTTACTTTTGCAGTATAAGAATATATTTTATATAAGTACATGAAGATATATGTAAAATACATTTAGTTATACAAATACATTTAAAACAAAATTTTAAAATGTGTAGTGTACAGTACTATCCCTTTATTATTTTTTACTTTTCCATAGGTTTTTGGGGTTCAGGTGGTGTTTGGTTACAGGAGTCAGTTTTTTAGTGGTGATTTGTGAGATTTCGGTACATCCATCACCCAAGAAGTATACACAGAAAACCTATTTGTAGTCTTTTATCCCTCCCCTCCCTCCTTCCCTTGCCTTCAAGTCCTCAGAGTCAAATGTATCATTCTTATGCCTTTGGGTCCTTATAGATTAGCTCCCACATATCAGTGAAAACATAGGATGTTTGGTTTTCCATTCCCGAGTTACTGCACTTAGAATAATAGTCTCCAATCTCAACCAGGTCGCTGTGAATGCAACTAATTCATTCTTTTTAATGGCTGAGTAGTATTTCATTGTGTGTGTGTATGTATGTGTGTGTGTGTGTGTGTGTGTGTGTGTGTGTCTGTGTATCACAGTTTCTTTATGCATTCTTTAATTGATGAGTATTTGGTTTGGTTCCACAATTTTGCAATTGCAAATTGTACTGCTATAAACATGTGTGTGCAAATATCTTTTTTATTTTCCTCTAGGTAGATACCCAGTAGCCCAGTAGTGGGATTGCTGGGTCAAATGGTAGGTTTACTTTTAGTTCTTTAAGGAATCTCCACCCTGTTTTCCATAGTGGTTGCACTAGTTTACATTCCCACCAGCAATGTAGAAGTATTCCCTGATCACCGCACCCATGCCAACATCTACTGTTTTTCAGTATGAAATCCACTTGGTCATGGTGAGTTATCTTTTTGATATGTTGTTGGATTCAGTTAGCTAGTATTTTGTTAAGGATTTTAGCATCTATGTTCATCGGAATATGGGTCTGTAGTTTTCTTTTTTGGTTATGTCCTTTCCCGGTTTTAATATTATAGTGACACTGGCTTCATAGAATAAATTAGGGAGGGTTCCCTCTTTCTCTATCTTGTGAAATAGTGTCAACAGGATTTGTACCAATTCTTCTTTGAATGTCAGGTAAAATTCTGCCGTGAATTCATCCGGTCCTGGAGGCTTTTTGTTGATAATTTTAAAACTACCATTTCCATCTCACTGTGTGTTTTTGGTCTGTTCAGGATACCTAATTCTTCTTGATTTAAGCAAGGAGCTTTGTGTCTTTCCAGAAATGTGTCCATCTCCTCTGTGTTTTCTAGTTAATGCACATAAAGGTGTTCATAGTAGCCTTGAATGATCATTTGTATTTCTGTTATGTTAGTTGTAATATCACCCATTTTGTTTCTTATTCAGGTTATTTGGATTTTCTCTCTTTTTTTCTTGGTTAATCTTGCTAATGGTCTATTAATTTTATTTATATTTTCAAAAATCCAGCTTTTAGTTTCATTTATCTTTTTTTTGTTTGTTTGTTTCATTTAGTTCTGCCCTGGTCTTGGTTATTTCCTTTCTTCTGCTGGGTTTGGGCTTGGTTTGTTCTTGTTTCTATAGTTCCTTGAGGTGTGACTTTAGATGGTCAGTTTGTGCTCTTTCAGTCTTTTTGATGTAGATGTTTAGGGCTATGAAATTTTCTCACCTTTGCTGTATCCCAGAGATTTTGATAGGTTGTGTCACTATTGTCATTCAGTTCAAGGAATTTTTTAATTTTGATCTTGATTTCATTTTTGATCCATTGATAATTCAGGAGCAGGTTATTTTATTTCTATGTATTTGCATAGTTTTGAAGGTTCCTTTTGGAGTTGATTTTCAGTTTTATTCCACTCTGGTATGAGACAATGCTTGATATAATTTTAATTTTCTTAAATTTATCGAGGCTCATTTTGTGGCCTATCATATGGTCTGTCTTGGAGACAGTTTCATGTGTTGTTGAACAGAATGTGTATTCTGCAGTTGATGGATGCAATTTTCTGCATATTATATGTTAAGTCCATTTGTTAGGTATAGTTTAAATCCATTGTTTTTGTTCCAAAGTAGTTTAAATCATTGTTTTTTTTGTTGACTTTCTGTCATCATGACCTGTCTAGTGCTGTCAGTGGAATATTGAAGTCTTCTACTATTATTGTGTTGCTGTCTCTCTAATTTCTTAGGCCTAATAGTAATTGTTTCATAAATTTGGGACCTCCAGTGTTAAATGCATATATGGTTTAAGATTGTGAAATTTTCCTGTTGGACAAAGCCTTGTACAATTATATAATGTCTGTCTTTGTCTTTTTTGACTGCTACTGCTTTAAAGTTTGTTTTGTCTGATATAAGAATAGCTACTCTTGCTTGTTTTTGGTGTCCATTTGCATGAAATGCCTTTTTCCACCCTTTTACCTTAAGTTTATGTGAATCCTTATATATTAGGTAAGTCTCTTGGCAATACATAGTTGGTTGGTGGATTCTTAGCCACTTTGCAGTTGTGTATCTTTTAAGTAGAACATTTAGGCCATTTACATTCAATGTTATTACTGAGATGTAAGATACCATTCCATTCATCTTGCTATTTGTTGCCTGTATACCTTGGTTTTTTGTTTTTTAAATTTTATTTTTGTTTTATAGGTCATGTGAGATTTATGCTTTAAGCAGGTTCTGTTTTGATGTGTTTCCAGGATTTTTTTCAAGATTTAGAGCTCCTTTTAGCAATTTTTATAGTGGTGGTTTGGTGTTGGCAAATTCTTTCAGTTTTTGTTTGTCTGAAAAAGACTGCATTTTTCCCTCAAATATGATGCTTACTTTCACTGGGTACAAAATTCTTGGCTGATAATTGTTTTATTTGAGGAGGCTGAAGATAGGGCTCCAATTCCTTCTAATTTGTAGAGTTTCTGCTGAGAAATCTGCTGTTAATCTGATAGGTTTTCCTTTATAGGCTACCTGATTTTTTTGTCTCACAGCTCTTAAATTTTTTTTACTTCATATTAACTTTAGATAATGTGATGACAATGTGCCTAAACAATGATCTCTTTGTAATCAATTTCCCAAGCTTTCTTTGTGTTTCTTGTATTTGGATGTCTAGGTCTCTAGCAAGGCCAGGGAAGTTTTCCTTGATTATTCCCCCAAATATGTTTTCAAAACTTTGGATTTCTCTTCTTCCACAGGAATGCTGAGGTTTGGTCATTTAACATAATCTCAGACTCCTTGGAGGCTTTATTCATTTTCTTATTCTTTTTTTCTTTGTCTTTGTTGGATTGGGTTAATTTGAAGACCTGAATTTCTTTATTCTATTTGTTAAATTCTATTGCTGAGACTTTCCAAAGCATTTTGAATTTCTGTAAGTGTATCCAATGTTCCCTGATGTTTTGTTTTTAATTTATGCTATATATTTCCCTGAATATTTCTCCCTTTAGTTCTTGTGTCAGTTTTTGGATTTCCTTGCACTAGTCTTTGCCTTTCTCTGGTGCCTCTCTGATTAGCTTAATAACTAACCTCCTGAATTCCTTTTCAGGTAAATCAGGGATTTCTTCTTGATTTGAATCTATTGCTGGTGAGCTAGTATAATTTTGGGGGGTATTAAAGAATATTGTTTTGTCATATTACCAGAGTTGGTTTTCTGGTTCCTTCTCATTTGGGTAGGCTCTGTCAGAGAGAAGGTCTAGGGCTAGAGGCTGTTGTTTAGATTATTTTGTCCCACAGGATATTCCTTTGATGTAATCCTCTCTTCCTTATCTGTGGATATGGCTTCCTGAAAGCCCAGCTATAGTGATTATTATCTCTCTTCTGGGTCTAGCCACCCAACATGTCTATGAGGCTCCAGGCTGGTACTGGGGATTGTCTGCACGGAGTCCTATGATGTGAACCATCTATGGTTCTCTCAGCTGTGGATGCCAGCACAGTATTTGGGGTGTCTCCCGGGTCCTTCAGGACCAATTCATTTCCTTCAGATGGTCTGTTGGTCCTCTTGGGTCTCCTGATACATTCCTGTAATTGTTCTGGTGCTAAAATTCACAATGCAGGCCTCCACATACTGCTCTGTCCATCCAGGTCAGAGCTGCAATCTCCAGCATGTACGGAGCACAGAAGAGGCTCTCTCCTCACAGACCTTGGTTGGGCACCATTGCTAAGTCCAGAAAAGAAAGAGAAACAACCCGGCACCATCACTTACATAACCCAGTAGTACTATGCTTTTAAAAGTAAGTTTTTCGCAGTTTAAATAATCTGCATGTGTATTGAGTGTTCACTGCCTAAAATTCAGCTAGAAACTGGAACATCATTTCATAAATTTATGAAATATAGGCTTAAATGTAATTAGTTTTTCTGTGACTCTGTTAGTAAAATATATTATATATAAAATTATGTTATACTCTTTACCTATATGAGATGGTATACTTTAGTGGTTACTTGTGCAACTCGAGTTAACTGGGTATGAAAACCTGCTCCATCATTCATTAACTCTTTATAAACATAGTTCTTTGATAATATGTCTTTATATATAAAATATGAATAACAATTTTATGTAGCATTATTATACATTTTAATGAGATAAGAAATGTAATATATTGTTTAGAATAAGAGCATACAGCATGCACAAAATAAATATTTGCTATACTTAATTTTCATTTTTAAAATTTAATTTTAAGGTTGTTTGATGGGATGAACCCAAATGTAGCATCTTGGCAAGAAGTGAGTGATATTCTGCAGAATATTGAGATGCCTTTTCTGATAGCATCTACACTGTCGATGTATGTGCTATTTGTATAGGTTAATCAACATCTCCTTCTTTACTTCTACATAACCCAGCACATCTCCTTGAATTTTAGCTCTAGAAAGGCATAGACCATACAGCCTAAGAAACATTTATAGATTACTTGGACAAATGATCAAGAAAATGTATTGGTTCAATACACATTTAGGAAGTATAATAGATTCTATTAGATAATTATATATTGGCACTGAGGGAAACAAAAAATCATTATTTAAAATATATTATTTTCAACCAAGGGAAGGACATACAATGCTGTAGAAGAAATAGGCTGTCATTGAGGAATTACATGCTTTTCTTGGTGAAGATTGCAATTATATTGAAAAATTAAATATAATTTTTAAAAGTATGGGCTGAAGAGTTATTTCTTGGAGTAATCATCAAATTGCAGCTAACTGAACAGATGAGAAGAATCTACAGATCAAAGAGAGAATCAGCTGTCATAGGTGTATCGGTAAAACTGCAAGGGAGTAGTGTCATAGAATGCAATGAAACAGAGTGTTTAAAGAATGTGAAATATAGGGCCGGGCGCGGTGGCTCACGCCTGTAATCCCAGCACTTTGGGAGGCGGAGGCGGGCGGATCACAAGGTCAGATCGAGACTATCCTGGCCAACATGGTGAAACCTCGTCTCTACTAAAAATACAAAAATTAGCTGGGCGTGGTGGCGCGCGCCTGTAATCTCAGCTACTCAGCAGGCTGAGGCAGGAGAATTGCTTGAACCCAGGAGGCGGAGGTTGCAGCGAGCCGAGATCGCGCCACTGTACTCCGTCTGGCGAGGGAGCGAGACTCTGTCTCAAAAAAAAAAAAAAAAAAAAGAATGTGAAATATAACAAGGTGAAATGGGGGTCTGGCTCCTCTAATGTCTTTACTTGAATTAATCCATTTAATACTCACTATAATACAATAAACTATGTATTGTTTTAAACATCGGTAACTTGCCCAAAGTCACAGATATTTATGTTTTGCCTGCAATTCAGTGACAGCTATTGGAATCATTCCATATACTATACTGTGAATGCAAATTTTATTTATTTATTTTTCTCTCTCTCTCTCTCTGTAGGGCTCTCTCTCTCTCACATACACACACACACACACACACACACACACACACACACACACATCCAGCTGGTGTAGATATTCACATTGGTCCGTAAAGGCAGTTTTGCTTGAGGAATATCTCAAAAAATCAGTATAAGAGAAGGGAGATAGAAAAGTGAAGAATAATATTACAGTTTAACTTTCTGGAAAAAACTGAAAAGCCATTTCTGCATATATTCTTAGCCATGTTTAGGAAAAAGCCTTAATGGAAAAAGAAGTTTTTATGTTTAATTAGTATATACATAACTGAATATTATTATAATATGTGAAGAGAGAAAATCAATATTGAAGTATATACTAAGTAGCTTCAATATCTATATTTTCAAGTAATTTGTTTATGGTCCTAATTTTCAAGGTAGGCATTATATATTTACTTTTTTACTATGAAATAGGAAAATTAAGGTCTGCAGCACCCACTCCTTTGCATCCCACCCTATGACTTTCCAAAATGGAGAAATCATATCTATTGTTTATATCAATATTCACTATGTACCTTGGCAGATTATGCAAACAGTATCCATATCTGAAACATGTCAAAGGTCAAAGTATTTCATTTATAACATTTTATTTTCCCGAAGTTAACTCACTATCACTTAGTGTGCGTTTAGTATGAGCCACCCTCCAGTTATCCAAATCAAATGAAAATATCAGATTTCTCTCAATTTCATCTACATGGACATTCTCTTAGAGCTACCAGTTGTCATGCTACAATAAGGAGTAATTACTTTCTTTGTCTACAGAACAGAAATTATGTGATTTTCCTTCAGTGCCACACTAGGAATTTCCCCAAAACCTTTACTATGTGGATCTCTTGTTTTTTGGATATCAGAACCTTGATGCTTTGCTCCCTGAGAATGCCTCCCTAAGTTGTAAGATCTTGCTTCTTTCAAAATGTCTCTATTTATCTTTAATAGTGATTCAAGCAGAATTAATTGCTCCTATTGCTTTTCTTGCTATTAAAAAGCCACAGGGTGTAGAATATGCATAAGACTTACAGTTTTTCAGGCCCAGACAGTTTTTGAGGATACAATTTAGTGGCAGCATAGCCAACACAGTATGTACTTTCCTTGGTAAACCATTAAGTAACCTGGCTATAGAAGAGAGGAGAAAGCAGACAGTTTTATTGATCTTTGTTGGTTTTTTTTTCAGCAGCTATCAAAAAAGAATAAAGGAAAATAATGATAACACCAACAGAGAGAAGTTTTAATATTTGCCCATAGGTATGAGTAGGAGAGAAAGTAGAAAGAAAAGAATGTTTATATAGAGATATTAGAAGAGTCAAGAGTATGAAGGGCTCCTGTGATAAAAGAAGAAGTAGAGAAGAGCTCTATAGAATTATGCTCAGAACAATAAATCTTCAATTTAAATGTTTAGAAATGAAGCCTTATAGATGGTGCTGAAATTGGCTTGTATATATGGGACCAAGTGGTTGAAATAATGAGCATCAACATCTGGATGTAATAAGAATCTAATAATTTGCATAGACATCATAATGTGAATATTGCAGTCATTTGTATTATTTCAGTACTGAAGGCCAAGCAGAAGGAATCAGAAAAAAAAAAACAGAAACTAGAATACATGTAAGAATAGTCAAACTGTGTGATCTTAAAGGAGGGAAAACATTTGTATACATTGTTAGACATGTCATTGTGCAGAAGGAGCAGTGAGGTGAGAGGAGAGAGTTTTTTTCAACTCAGATTCTCTCAAATTCTATGATATGAGGGATGAGGGAAAGTAACATAGTCTCTTAAGAAAGCTGCAGGAAAACAGAATGTGTAGTTTTGGTCTGAGTTTAGGTAAGACAACAAGAAGGGACTATACTATAATTATAATTGTATAATAATAGTTGTAAATTTTCTTTAGAGAAAATTCTAATAGTATATGACAGTTTTCTTTGGTTGTTTTTACCTATGGAATAAGATTTTTAAAAACACAGTGAGTATGGAAGGATTGAGGACTGCCTACAGCTTCATGAAGTAGTTAACAGATAAAATTGGCTTAAATAAAGAGAAAACTCATTTTTTAATGTAAAAAGGTCAGAGTTCAGAAGTCCTGGGATAGTTCATTAGTGTCATGAGATCATAATTTCATGGGTTTCTTCTGTCTCTCTGCTCTATCATCCCTAGTGAGTGCTATAAAACTCATGGTCACCTGTTTCATGGTGACGTTCTGCCTTATAGCACTGGTTACAAACATTAGATGAACAAGCACATGACAAGGAGAAAGAGG
The DNA here is from genome assembly GCA_004027835.1 of Alouatta palliata. Taxonomy (NCBI): domain Eukaryota; kingdom Metazoa; phylum Chordata; class Mammalia; order Primates; family Atelidae; genus Alouatta; species Alouatta palliata. Next base: position 25,650 of record PVKV010014937.1, read on the forward strand.
AGTGCCTGTATCAGAAAACCAAATATGCCTAAATATTTCAATAGATTCTCATTGATATCTGAGAAGAAACTGCAGCTTCATGGGAGGCTGGACAATGTTTTCTTTCATTTTATTTTAATATTTTATTTTATTTTATATTTTGCTAATACCTAACTCAATTTTTTACCCAGATGTCTGAATTATCATTTTAGAACTTTTCTCACCAAATATGAATATTTCATTTATGAGACTGGTAATTCTCTGCTCCCTACCATCATCCTCCAAAGCACAGGGAAAGAGTAGGATAAAAGTAAAGAGGGGACAGAAGGGAAAGGTGATGATAGAACCATTCATTTCAGCCACTGCCCTAGTAAAACAAAGAGTCTGCTGGTAATAATCATCAATGTTTTCTCAAAAAGAGCCATAGTGGTCCAAGTTAGAATTGATTAAATTTCTGAGAGATTCAAAGGGTAAAAATTCTGATGGATGCTGTTGAGTGTTTTAGCAAAAAACTATTAGCCCAGTGGAATATTTAATGGAATGGAATATTTAAGTTTGGTGGGGAAACCCTAAAATGATGATGTAGATTTGTACATAAAATGGAGTTAGCTGTAAGTTCTTATCACTCCAGTCCTCCACCCACATATTATCTTACCTATTCAAATCCATGGCTTAATCATATGAAACTAGCAATGGATTTTACATGATTAATTAAGAACATTTAATGATATGCTTAAAAAGCTTATATTATTAAATGGTAAAATATATTATGAAATTATATACATTATGACTATTCTTTACCATTCCACACCCCATAATTAGAAGAACATTTACCCAACTGTTGAAAATGTTTATACTTGGGTGGAGCAAGTATTATTTTCTCTGTACTTTTCTGTTCTTATCATATTACATATGAGTTACTATTATAATGAGAAAAATTGAGGGTATGTGCTTTTAATAACAGTAATTGTTTTGCTAACTGACACTTTCTGAGAGACATTTTTTCGTTCAACGGCCTATGTCATACATATTCTTTCCTATATTTCCTGGAACGAACCAGGTCATTGCTCTACGTTTGCACATCTTCCAATCATAATCTAAGGAAGCCCATTCTCTGTGGTTAGAGACTGGGATACATTGGTAAGCCTCAGACTGTCTCAGGAAAATTGGTAAATCTAGCTACTTAATATTAGGGGACTGAGACAGCTCCATTCTCTCTCATTAAGAACCTGGAGTGATTAGTTGCATTCTAAAGAAACCAAATGTCTTTGAATATTTTATAAATAAAACAAGCCACATAATATGCTATTTTGAATCTTCCAGTATTGTTGATAATGCATAATGTGATGCAGCCTGATGTTATAGAGATCAGCTGCTTTTCCTGTTTGATGATGTTTTTTAAATGTTTTATAGCAAATCATTATGCAACATGTGCATTTATCTTCATATTACAGTGACAATATATTTGTAAATCAGTGAAGTACTGCATTATATTTGCATTTATTTCCTTTGGCAAAACAATAGTTATATATTTTATTCTTATAATTTACACAACTTTATTCATGCACACACTAACGACAACAGCAACAAAAATAGTAGACTTTTTCATAATCACACAGCTACGAACTCACTAAGAACAGGATATGATGATGAAATACTATTGGATATATTAATACAATGAAAATGCAACTGAGAGGTACTCAACTGTTCATTTTAAGTTTTCCATTAAATTTTAAGCTTTACATAAATCTAGGTGGCAGCCAAGAGTTGGGGGGAGAAATACTTATTTAACCAGTGTGAAGTTAATTCAACAAATAGCTGAGTGCCTACTATGTGTGGGATCTAGCAATAAGCTCTAGGAGCATAACATTAAAGGGTGAAACACTGTCTTGGTGAAGATTTAATTTTAATAAAATAAGGCAGGTCATAAATTGGGAACCAATGAAATGTATAGTGTGACAGCTGGTGAGTGGCACATTATATACAAACCAAGATAAGGAAAATAGGAATTTCTATGGTTAGGGACAAATTGTTATGTTACATTGGACAGTCAAGGAAAGGTGACATTTGATTAGAGGGAGAAAACTTTATGGCTATCTGGGGAAAAGAGCAAGTGCAAAGACCCTTTAGTGTAGATTGTTGTTGGTGATACTGGGCAGCAGCAAGGGGGATTGTTGTGGCTAGGCAGAGTGAACAAGAGAGAAATAGGAGATAAGTCACAGGTAAAGTGTGGTGAAGTTCTTCTAGGTCAGTATAAGGCCATTTGTTTTAGTTTGTGTGTGATAGAGAATTAATAGAGAGTCTCATATTGAGCAAGGAAGTGACTTGACACATTTAAAGGATTATTCTAGCTGCTCTACTGAACATAAACTGTAAAGAAACAAATATGAAAGCAGGAAAGAGACTAAGGAATAACCCAGTAACTCATGCCTCTCTGTATCTTCATGAGGGTGGTAGTGTTTAGGTAGAGATTTTGAGTGTCAGAATCTGTACATATTTTGAAGGTAGAGTCCGTGGTATTTACTTAGGTATTGGGATTGTAAAATAGAGAACTAAAGGTATTAATCACAACACTAAGTTTTTGACTTAAATAAAAATGAAACAACCATTTACTGCGATTATGAAATGAAGAATTGTTTGAGTTGGACAAAATATGAAGTATTTTTGTCCAAATTAATTTGAAGTTTAATATTATTAAACTTCAAAAATGAGCTGATCATATATAATTCATGTGGCATTTGCTAATATAAATTAGCAATCCAACTGAATCAAAAGTGAACACTCAAGAGAGCGTAATCACCACTGGCTAAAGGAAGATACAGAAAATTTCATCACAATCTTGTCATGGAATTTCTTATTCTGTATGCGTTCTCAAGGAGAAAAAGATGCAACAGCTACCATAAAATTCTAGGCAGCCAACAGAAGGAATAAAAAATTCTAAAACTAACTTTATCCAGAAAGGAAAACTATAAAGATGTGCTATTACATACAAACACACAACGTAAAAAATAGAAGTTTAATTGGCCAACAAACTTCTACTATCATCAGACACATGCTTGATGAATGTTTCTGTGGGAGGAGTTATACTTGGAAGAGGCAGGAAAACCTATGACTACTAAATGTTTGTCTCTTAAAATTGTTCTTTGCTCTGAAATCAGGAACGTATGTTAGTTGTGATTTAATAAAATTGATAGAATACTTGGAGAGGAATCCTTATTCTGAGAACAAGCCACAGTCATTAAACCATAGCATTTTACATATTGAAATATGTATTTGTAAGGTGTTTAGTATTGTTTATGCATAAGCATCTATGATTCAATTTATTAGATAATAATTATGTATGTTGTTCTCACACAGGTCCCAAATTAGAAACTGTGATTGTGTTTTCAAAAAATACTCACTCTGAATTCTTACACACATAATTGCATTTATGTAGCACTTGTACTTATTTATCTTATTCTCTTTGCTCTAGCATATTGGTTTTATTTGGTTAAAAGAAAGCTGAATAAAAAGCCATTCTTTTTTATCTCATTACATAGTCATTCTGTCTGCCCCTTTAAAAATTAAATGTAATTAAAATATAATGAAGTTTAAAAAATTAAAATTTAAATAATATATTATGAATATATTTTTTAAAACAGAAAAGTATATGTGACAGTTTTATAATTGATAAAGGAAAAGTATTTTCTTTCTTATTACCTAAATAACAAATAGGCAATTGAGAATATTTCCTCAAACATTTTATGTGACTTATTCTATTAATTAAATTATTCTTTAAAAGATTTTTATTGCTCATTTCACAGATTACTTTTACACATTTATATGCTAGTGAATTGATAAACAATAATTGCATGCAGTATCAGTTATCAAGTCTTCTGTTTATATATAAATATTTGTGAAGGCTTGTAATCTAGAAATATTAGCTGAAATTTTTCTTTGAGGTATAAAAGTTGGCTCATGAAATAACAGATTAAAACTAAAACATAATCATCACACAGCTTTTACTCACATATTACATTTTAGGGATCAAGTATTTACTTTTATTTATAGTGATGCTTTGCCATGGTTATAACATTGCTGTTATGTATGTGATTTGGTAGACTGCAGAGGGAGCTAGCTGAGGTGTGTTTCTCTAGCTATACTTTAAACCATTTTCACAAGTTCTCTAAGCCTCACTTGACTAATCCTTGGAATAACACTTTATCTCTAACCTTCTTTCATTCCTTCCTATGATATCCAACTGTATTAATAAAGAAATGCTAGGCAGCAAAAAAGCAGGAAAATATGTCTATTTAAAGTGACTTTCACAAAAAAAAAACATAGAAATACATAGTATTGCATAACAGACATTCCTATGATAGGACAAGTACCTACAGGTTTATTTAATTCAACATTTAAATTTACATCCTTAAGAATCTCAACTAATTCCCCTTTTATATTGTATCAGTTTTGTCCTTAGCTGCCTCTCTTTACAATCACAAAATGGCTATTATAGTTTCTCCTAGCACATAAAAACACCACTACGTCCACCATATATATATGTGTATTCATTCTCTTTGTGTGTGTATGTGTGTATGTTGTGGGGAGTTGTATATTATTATGTGTTTCTTTTCAACCCTTAAGAATAAAAAAGCTTTAAACCTTTTAGAATTTAAACCCTTAAGAATAAAAAAGAATAAAAAACATTCCCCTAAAAGTTGCTCAGCAAACTTCCCCCTCACACCTCATTAACTACAACTCTAACAACTCCCTATTTCCTGGTAAGGGGAATTGAGAAAGGTTGATATTTATCTGACTTGCACCAACACGTGGCCTTTCCATGTGATAAATATTGAAATACCTATAGATTACTTGTGGTGGGGCTCAGAATACAGTGTCCTATTTTTAGGGCATAGTTACCATTTTAAGCTGAAGGAAACTGAGAAAACCGGAAATCCAAGATCTGAACAACTTCTTCCCTTCTCCTCTGAGAGCCTCTCATGTGACATGTGTCCTGCCCTATACGCTGAGGAAAGGTATAAAGACACACAAATGCCACAAAGAATCTGAGCAAATAGACATTGGTAAGTTTACCTTGGTTGTTATCATTATAATGTATTCCCTTTTGTCCAGTCATACTTCTACATGACTTTCCATTCATCAAACTTAAGCATACACATACACTTTTCCCTGTTTCTTTGGGAATAATTCCTGAAGTCTCTTATGTCATATAAAACTTTTATTGAATAAATTTGTTGTTAGGCTTTTCTCTTGTTTATCTTTCTTATACGCGTGTTACAGGGTTTGGCTCTGTGTCCCTACCCAAAACTTATGTTGAAATGTGATCCTGAGTGTTGGAGGTGGAGATGGGTGGGAGGTGACTGGATCATGTGAGTGGTTTCTAATGGTTCACCACCATACCCCTAGTGCTGTCTTGTGATAGAACTCTCACAAGATTTGGTTGTGTGTGGCACCTATCCCTTGTTCTCTCTCTCTTGTTCCACCATGTAAGCTGTGCCGGCTGCACCTTCACCTTCTGCAATGATTCTAAGTTTCCTGAGGCCTCCCTAGCCATACTTTCTGTATAGCCTACCAAACTGTGAGTTGATTAAACTTCTTTTCTCTATAAATTACCCAGTCTTAGGTAGTTCCTGATAGCAATGCAAGAACAAACTAATATGGGTGTCAGCCATGAAATTTTCAACAGGTGAGAAAAAAGTTGTGTTTCTTCTTTCCTACACTTGTCAAACAACTGATGCAAACCCACCTAGAGTTGCTAGGATCCTTATCTCAGTAGCACCTGACAGGTAGTGCCTGCAGCTGCAAGATGTATGAGAACAGACAAAAAAATTCTTCCTCCCAGATAAGCAAGTCAGAGACACAGAAACATTCTGAGCCTATAACAAGCTCTCCCACCCTGGACACTTAAATACTCTTAGTCTGTAAGAGACAGTGCTCCTAACCTAATTCATCCAGAAGCCCCTCTGAGGTTTATTCTCCAAAATAAACCTGCCTTTGACTGTTGAGCTGCTTTCGTATTTCTTTCTTCCTTCTTCAACTCTTACAGGCAGCCCTCTCACATTCAGACTTCCATCCAGTATTAAAGCAGTCCTCCATTCCAACTGGTGGATGCCTCTGAAGTATTAACTGCTGAATATTTTGTGTGGGACAGTGGGGGGTACTAGGGAGAATTAGAATTGCTGTGCCTATTACTGCACAGCTCATGGATACATGTAAGTTAGTGGGTTCCTTGCTAAAACTCAGCTTTTTGTTGAAAAAGAAGAAAGAGGAAATGGATGGTGACTAAGTCATCTAGAGTATCTGCTACTACAAGCAATATAAAAGCCCTCATTATATGTGTAATAATAAGAACTATTTTTTATAGGTGATCCTTCCCAAGGAATTCCTGAATGCTCTATTAATAACTTAAAGGCCAAACTAGCTAGCCACAGTGGAAAGCTGCCCTATTCCTGGCAAGTTACCACTTATTATATTATTCAAAATTGTTCTTCTGGTTAGTGTTGTTGTCAAAATATAGAAACATTCCTTATGAAATCACACCTAACCCTGAACCCTAAAATAGATAAGACTAGTCTTAAAGTCCAGTAAGACTTTATTGAGAATTTGAGAAGCATAAACAGGATACAATACAGGAATTTTTAAGAACAATAGAAACATGAAACTGAATGTCTCCTAGACTCTATCCAAGACACAAAATTGTCATTGACTTATTTTTCTTTAGACTCCTGACTATTGTTCAGTTATAGAAGTCTGTTTCCTTTTAACTGAATGAAATTCCTTAATAATCTTCCCTTGCAACTAGAGCCTAGGTCTCAACTCCCCTTTCACTCTAAGTGAGGAAAAAAATAAACAGACTCTTTAATCCCTTGCATAATTCTACAAAATAGACTTCAATATCATCATCATAATAATCTTGCTGCAAGGAGGCATTTCGCCCAGAGGGAAACAATTTTAGACATTATTATGCAGAACACTTTGGTATTGTTTCAAAACCTTATTTCTATTTAAAAGTTTTCTTTCTTTCTTCTATCACCAAAGGCCCATTTAAGATTCTCACATTCCCACTTTCTCCAAAAGATAACCTTCACCCCAACAAATTTTGCCTCTACTCGAAAAACTCTGGAATTACATTTTCTTTAATTCTGGTTATCAATTATTTGATATTGGAGCCCAGCTTCAGAAGACCGTAACAGTGCTTTATAAATATCTCTAAACTTAGTCTTTTCAGCAGAATATAACATATATTTCAACTGAAACATAGTCAAACTGAAGAAGAAGCCTTCAGGTGATATTTAATGTGGTTGAAAATATAAACAGTTTGTTTACCCTCAGCACCAGAAAATGAACTTCAGTAGATCTGTTTTCAGTATCCTGAGAAATATACCAAACCTCCTTCACTCAACCCACACACTTAGGACTAAATGAAGACAACAAATAAATTTGTTGAGAATGAATCTGTACTCTATAAATCTGTATGCCAAATTCATGTTTCAAATATTAATGTAATAATTTTCATATTTTGTGATACTGCTTGCTCCTTTACTCATTCTACCAGAACGTCATGAAATGCTCTATGCTCATTGCTCCAGGGAAAGAGAAGTTAGTCTAAAGAAGTCTAATTGTTGAATTTCACATAATTTATCTTTGAGGAAAGTGGAAATAATTCAGGTCATAAACAACAGGCTTTTGGAGACAGACATGAACAGGTGATTGCAATGCCTCTTCAGACTGGGAAAGAAATGCCTAAGTTGAAAGTAGGAGATGAGCATGAATGCCTAGTGGGTAGATCGAAAAAATTATCATTTTCCTGTTCCATGATCCAGGTCCAACAGGGATGAAAACAACCCTGAAAGTGTTGTACAATTTAATAGTTGAGGCAATGTTGATTTTCGTTTTCACGTAGAACTAGAGGATGGAGAGGCAAGAGCTAGGAATCTCAAGAAAAAAAAAATCAATGGCTATATGAAGAACCTAAGCAGATCTTAAACAATCTTGTGATTTCCAGGCAGAAGTATGAGAATGATTTCTTTCAGTGGGACTTTGAGGATTGAAATGAAGGATGATTCAGTGGCAGCCCATATGCAGTGATGACTAAGGACATGACAGGATGATGAATGTTTAGTAAATACCATTACGGACAGATGATGATGAGAACCAGATGGCACACTTTCAGCAACAAGTAACAAACAACCCAACTGACAATGACTTCAGCAATAAGGGCATTCTTTACCTCACATAACAAGGATTCAAGGGGTCTGATTACTTTAGAAGCACAATGATGTCACTGGGATTCTGGAGAGGTTTTTTCATATTCCTCTAAGTTAACATCAGGTGTTGAGCTTTAGTTCTGTCTTTTCCTCAAGCATCACTGGATACCTACCATTGATTCTTGGCAACATGTTCACTACATTGCCTGCAAAAAAAGGAAGGTATATTCTCCTTGAAACATCTTTTTGTATAAGGGAGAAGAAAAAAAACTTGCCTAGGACACCTAATGCAGTCTTCCTATTTGTATTTTAGAGAACATGCCTAAAGCTAGGTGAAATGCCTAACACTGTATTTTGGAGAAACGCCTAAAGCTAGTTAACTGTTCTTGACTTTCTGGTATTTTCTGGCCTCTGTAAGAGAAAGCATTTTGTATTTCTTGATGTGATGATTAGTAGGGCATGATCACAAGAAGAGACACAGGAAAGGCTTACGTAAACAATGTTTATGATACTCACCTAGAGACAGGTGGCATGGAATGCGGTGAAGAGTAGGTAGGAAAAACACCATGGTGCTCAGGAGTTAGAAGGTAAGAAAGAGTGGGGAAGTGCTTAGGCCATGGACTTATCAGGGACTTACTGGGGAAAGTCAAGGCAGGGCAGGGAAAATAGCTTAGGATTGATTCGTTTGAGTAATTTCAGCAGCCTTTAAGCTATAGGGGTAGTCTCTAGTTGTCTGGCACCTGATCCTACAATAATTAAAGAATATTGCCTCTTGGGGTGCACAGGTTAGATAGTAGACACATTATTGGTTTGGTTAGGGTGCACATCAAAGGCATGATTCTAGCTGGGCCTTTTGCAATTTTTAAGAAATGGCTAGTCAATGGAGAAGTGATCTCTTCCCAGCTAGAAGGTTTTTTTAAAGATCTCAAAACAGGGCCTGGGGAAGTGGTGCTCATGCCTGTAATCCCAGCACATTGGGAGACTGAAGCAGGAGGATTGGTTTGAGCCCAGGAGTTCAAGAACACCCTGGGCAACATAGTGAGTCCCCATCTCTACAAAACAAACTCAAAACATAATAACATACAGAATATTAATACCATAAATAATTGTTATGCATAATATAAAAATTAATATATAAATATAAGCATACAAATATGAGGTGAAATCTTTCAGCAGGGAGAAAAAAATGAAAGAGAGTTGGGACAAGGGGGAGAATGTGTGTTTGGCACACAAAATAGGAAAAAGAGAAAAACAAATACCTATCAGGTTTCAATGAGAACATAGCATCATTTTTGATATTCTTATAAAAAATACATAAAATGAATCCAAAATGTAATCATGAGGAAATATCAGATAAGCCAAAAATAATGAACATTATATGAAATAACTGCCTTATAATCTTCAAAATTTGAGAACTGTCGTAGACTGAATAACATTGAAGAAGTACCATAACTAAAACTATCTGTGATCTTGAATGAGCTTATTTCACTATTGGAACATTTGATGAAACTGGAACGAGATTTGAGAGTTAGATGGCTGTACCATCTTAGCACAAATTTCCTAATCTTTATGCCATAGCTTTGTGAATACAGTAGAGAAAGGTCTTTTCTTGCAGCATAACTGAGAACCCAGACATGAGGATGACTAACTTCCTTTAGCTACTGTTTGAAGGACTGCTGAGAAATTACTGTTATGAAGAGAAAGACCTAGAAATCACTAAAGTCTACTGATTATTCATTTAAAAAAATAGCATTCATGTAGTTTGTCATGCATAGACATTCTTCGTAATGCAATTACTTCTGAGGAGGGGAACTGGCTGACTAGAAACAGGGGAATAGAGAAATTTTTATGGTGTACCCTTGAATTGCATACTACGTGCAGGCATCATCTATTCACAAGAATAAATAATGTATTGGCTTATTAATAAACCAATAATTTATTGATTATTGATCATGATTTATTTGTTCCTATGAATAAAAAAAGAATGAATTAAAATAATTGTTTTAATTAAAATATTTAATTATGTTTTAATGATTCAATAAAGGACCACTGTCTCCCAACTTTCTGGTTGGTAGAGAAAATGGATTTCTAAGTATGGGACTGAACGAGCAGAAAGGCAAAAAATGTTCGTATTTCTCCTCTCAAGTTCAGTTTATTGAGTTCCTACATACTTAAACTGTTGTTTTCTTCAATCCATTTTCACAAGCCTTAGGATTAGAATATATTCTGTCCAAATTCTAATACTCTGCTGCCTGTTAGTTTTAGCATTGTGTGTTGTTGAATATTTTCTATTTTAGAGAGTCACTATGAGTATTTTAGAGAAATGATGGGTAACTATGCATCAGAAGCTTTTATACGTTACCAGATGCTATTATACATCATAAGTCACAGATGCACACATATTTGAATTGCAAACTGAAAGCAGCTAACCCTAAGTTTTAAGGTTTGCAATAATAAAAATCTAGAATGATTTTGTAAAGAACTCAAAATGTAGAATACAATTATCAAATGTTAATGAACATAAATAAATTGAAGAGTATAGATAAAACTACATACAATAAAATAGCTACATAGCTTTTTAAACTGTTTTTGAGACAGAGCCCCTCTCTGCTGCCCTGACTAGAGTGCAATGGTGCAATTTCAGCTCACTGAAATCTCTGCATCCCGGGGTCAAGTGATTCTCCTGCCTCAGCCTCCCAAGTAGCTGGTATTACAGGGGCCTGCCACCACACCCAGCTATATTTTTTTTTCTTTTTTTTTTATATTTTTAGTAGAGACAGGATTTCACTATGTTGGCCAGGATGGTCTCAAATTCCTGACCTCAAGTGATTCACTGACTTGGCCTCCATAAGTGCTGTGATTACAGGCATGAGCCACCGTGCCAGCTTTTAAATCATGTTTCAAATATATGATAACATCCTTAGCTTCAAATAGCAAAACATTACAATATGAGTAGTGAATATTCTATATATTGATTCAGATATACAAGCATTAATTTAGGTACACATAGATTCTCTTTAAATATGAGAAATATAGCAATATGCTTCTTGTTATTCTAAAAATTATGATTCATAGGATCTAGCACTGTCACTTAATATCTGTATTAGTAAGAGGATCTTAGTGACAGGGCAGTCTAATTTATGAGATGTAATGAGTATAAAAATAAATTTAACATATAATTTGGCAACTGTGTTTTGAAATTATTTAAAAATTTTTGCAATCTACTCATCTGACAAAGGGCTAATATCTGGAATCTACAAAGAACGTAAACAAATTTACAAGAAACAAACAAACAACCACATCAATAATTGAGTGAAGGATATGAACAGACACTTCTCAAGAGAAGACATTTATCCAGCCAACAAACATGAAAAAACTCATCATCACTGGTCATTAAAAAAATGCAAATTAAAACCACATTGATATACCATCTCATGCCAGTTAAAATGGCAATCATTAAAAAATAAGGAGACAACAGATGCTGGAGATGATGTGGAGAAATAGGAATGCTTTTACACTGTTGGTGGGAGTGCAAATTAGTTCAACAATTGTGGAAGACAGTGTGGTGATTCCTCAATGATCTAGAAATAGAAATACCATTTGACTCAGCAATCCCATTACTGGGCATATGTTCAAAGGATCATAAAACATTCTATTATAAAGACACATGCAAAAGTATCTTTATTGCAGCACTGTTCACAATAGCAAAGACTTAGAACCAATCCAAATACCCATCAATGATAGACTGGATAAAGAAAATGTGGCACATAAACATCATGGAATACTATGCAGCCACAAAAAAGGATGAGTTCGTATCCTTTGCAGGGACAGGGATAAAGCTGGAACCCATCATTCTCAGCAAACTGACACAAGAACAGAAAACCAAACACTGCATGTTCTTACTAAAAAGTAGGAGTTAAACAATGAGAACACATGGACACAGGAAAGGGAGCATCACACACCAGGGCTTGTCAGGGGGTGGGGGGTCTATGGGAGGGATACTAGGGGGTGGAGGAATAGGGGAGGGATAGCATTAGGAGCAATACCTAATGTAGAAGATGGGGTGATAGGTGCAGCAAACCACCATGGCATGTGTTTACCTATGTAACAAACCTGTACATTCTGCATATGTACCCCCAAAATTAGAGTATAATAAAAAATATAAATAAAAATAACAAAGAAATTATTTCTTTGAATACATATGATGATATAAGAAATAGAAAACTGTGTGAAGAAGTTTGTAGAAATTATGAAATAAAAAATATTATCAGATAAAAATCTATTCAGTTCTTTATAAAAATATTTTCTCATAGTTTTTAAAAAGTGCACATGTACAACTCAAGAATACCCCACTTATATTCTTTTCTTTTTTTTAATTTAATATATATATTTTCATTGCATTTTAGGTTTTGGGGTACATGTGAAGAACATGCAACATTGTTGCATAGGTACACACATGGCAGTGTGATTTGCTGCCTTCCTCCCCATCACCTGTATCTGTTATTTCTCCCCATGCTATCTCTCCCCAACTCCCCACCCCCCACTGTCCCTCCCCTATTTCCCCCCGACAGACCCCAGTGTGTGATGCTCCCCTCCCTGTATCCATGCGTTCTAATTGTTCAACACCCACCTATGAGTGAGAACATGTGGTGTTTGATTTTCTGTTCTCGTGTCAGTTTGCTGAGAATGATGGTTTCCAGGTTCATCCATGTCCCTACAAAGGACACGAACTCATCGTTTTTATTTTTATCTGATATTCGCTATTGAGAATGCAGTCAAGCTTCTAGAGGTAAAACTCACAAAAGTATGAGGACATCCTATGACTAGGTTTCCCTGGAGTTTAACCCTTAGACTTGTTTACACTGAGTTTCTAACAATGTATTGATTCAAGTTAGGTTTTCCTACCCTGGCACTTTTTCCTATGAAGGTATTTGTAAGTGGGTTTCTGCTGTGATAAATTGTGATTTTTGTGTATTTGCTTATCTGTGTCTCCAAATTATGGGGACAGTATCGGGGCAGTAGTTTGATGTGTGGCCTCACTTCTCTGACAGATCTAAGAAGGAGTGGTATATTTTTAGTTTCTTTATTATTTCACTTGTTAAAATGGAGTGGAGAATTCTAGTTTCCTTTCATGCTAGACAAGAAACCAGTAATCATTAAGGACATTATCTTTGCTTACAAATCTTTGTCTTTAATTTTTATTTTATTGTACATAATTTTTAGAATTATTCTTTTAAATTCTATCAGTTTTTTTATCAAAATTTATTTCCATAGTTAAAAATGTATTTGCAGCCCAAGTTATAAAATAACTAGCTGATATTTTCTTCTACTTGTATTTCTTTTAGTATTTCATGTCTATATTTTCTGTCTAAAATTTATTTTGTTGAAAAGTGATTAGTCACTTGTCCAAACACTAATCATTGTCAATTATATCTCTGCTCTCCTGTTTCAAGTTGTTGTCTGTCCTTTAATATAAAAATCACAATTTATTATTGGATCCAGAATTTGTATTAAGATTGGGTGATGTTTATGTCTCTCAAAAGTATTGCCTGTTTTTTGGTTTTTTTTTTACATTTTCTAATTGGTTATTACTGCAATGGAAGAAAGCTATTGCTTTTGTGCATTTGCTAATTTTTTATTGTATTTTGAGTTTTTAAATCTGAAATCAGCTCATTTGAAATAATTCAACTATTTTATAATATTTATGCTTCTTATTTAACCTCTATATCTTAGTTCATTAGCTACAAGTTGTTCATTAAAATAAATGTGATGAAAGAGAAATTTGGATGTCCAGCTAGAAACGGCAGTGTTCAGAGGCCATAACAATTGTGTAAATCCTTCACTGGCAACCAAGATATTCAGGTTCTCTCATCAGAACTGACTAGGATTCTGGTTTGACCCACACACACAAAAGAAGGAAAAACAGTGTGGTGTGGCAGCCCACCTGAAAGCCACGTGGGGTAGGGGAGCCTCTTCCCCCAAGCCAAGGAAGGCAGTGAGTGAGTGTGCTACCCACTCAGGGAAACGGTGCATTTTTCACACAACTGTGAAACTCACAAATCAGAAGATCCCACTTGCAAACCCATGCAATGGGGGCCTAGTGTCCCAACTCTGGAACCATGCATATTCTCAGCAGCCTCTCAGTTGGAATCTGCTTAAGCCTACTGAACTTTCAGATGGAATGGCAACCAGCACCACAGCTGAGGCTGCCTGCTGTCTAAGCCATTTGAGCTCCTTTTGGGAGGGACAGCAGCCGGCAGTTGGACTCACAGCTGCCTAACATGCTAAGCTCCCAGGGCAACCATCTCTATAGTTCCAGGCTGCACTTTTCCCCTGCTGGAGCCAGGGAGGACAGCTTGGTCCCCAGATATGTCTTCCACAGCCCAACACACCAGCTGTGGCAGTCTGTAGCTAGAGTGCCTCTTCAGGCCTGACCCCGACCCATCCTTCCTCATTGGGTGGAGCTTCCCTAAGGGATTCCAATAACTCCAGCCAGAGGCTCAGGGACAGAATACGGATCTCCCTGGGCCTGAGACCATAGGTAGAAAGGTGGTCCCATTCTCTGGTGACCAGCAGACTTAGTATTTACTCCTGGTAGTTGTGAGGAATGGGTTTTCATCAGCCCAGATGAGTGGGTTTTCCCCCAGCGCAGCACATTTCCTCCACCAAGGGACAAAGTGCTTTGTTAAATGGTCCTTTTCCCTGTGCACCCAACTGAGTGAGACCCTCCAACAGGGATTGTCAGATATGCTATACAGGAGCGATCCTACCGGCATCAGGTTAGTGCTCTTCAAGGCCAGAGATCCCAGAAGAAGGAGCAAGCACCCATCTTTGCTGTTTGCCAGCCTCCTTGAGTGACATCTCCAGGTGAAGGAGTGAGCCAAATGAATAGGTCCTAAAGTGAACCTCCAGCAAACTACAGTAGCCCTACAGAACAGGGACCTAACTATTCAAAAAAAAAAAAACAAGCAAACAGAAAGACAACAACAACAGCAACAACACAACAAAATCCCCCCCAATAATCCCATCTAAGCGTCAGCAGCCTCAAAGATCTAAACTAGATTAACTCAGAAAGATGATAAAAAATCAACAAAATCATACTGAAGACTCAAAAGGCCAGAGTGACTTTTCTCCTCCAAACGTTCACAACATCTCTTCATCAAGGGCACAGAATTGGACAGAGGATGAGATGGACTAATTAACAGAAGTAGGCTTCAGAAGATGGATAATCAAAAACCATCCTGAGCTAAAAGAGCACATTCTAACACAATGCAGAGGCTAACAACATCGATAAAAAGTTAGAGAAGCTGCTAACTAGAATAACCAGCATAGAGAGGAACATAAATGACCTGATGGAGATCATAAGCACAGCACCAGAACTTTGTGAAGTATACACAAGTATCAATAGCTGAATCAACTAAGTGGAAGAAAGGCTAACAGACTTTGAAGACCACCTGGCTTAAATAAGGCAAGCAGACAAGACTAGAAAAAAAAACAATGAAAAGGAATGAACAAAGCCTCAAGAAATACGGGACTTCATCAAAAGACCAATCCCATGATTGATTGGAGTACCAGAGGGAGATGTGGAGAATGGAAACAAGCTAGAAAACATACTTCAGAATATTATCCAGGAGAACTTCTCCAACCTAGCAAGACCAGCCAACATGCAAATTCAGGAAATTCAGAGAACACCATTGACATATTCCACAAGAAAGTTAATATAAGACACTAATCATCAGATTCTCCAATGTCTAACTGAAGGAAAAACTGTTAAGGGCAGCCAAAGAGAAAGGCCAGGTCACATACAAAGGGAAGCTTATCAGACTAACAGTGGATCTCTCAGCAGAAACTCTACAAGCTGGAAGAGATTAGGGGGCCAATATTCAACATTCTTAAAGAAAAGAATTTTCAACCCAGAATTTTATATCCTGCCAAACTAAGCTTCATAAGAGAAGGAGAAATAAAATCCTTTATAGACAAGCAGATGTTGAAGGATTCTGTAACCACTACTCCTTAAATAAGTACTAAATATAGGAAGAAAAAAACATTATCAGCCACTGCAAAACCACAGCAAAATATAAAGACCAATGACACTATCAAGAAATTGCATCAACTAGTGTGCAAACTGAACAAATAGCATCATGATGACAGGATCAAATCAACATGTAACAATACTGACCTTAAATACAAATGTGATAAATGCCCCAATTAAAGAAACAGACTGGCAAACTAGATAAAGAGTTAAGACCCATTGGTGTGCTGTATTCAGAAGACCCATCTCACATGCCACAATACACATGGGCTCAAAATAAAGGTATGAAGGAAAATTTACCAAGCAAATGGAAAGCAAAAAAGCAGGGGTTGAAATACTGGTCTCTGACAAAACAGACTTTAATTTGAAAAAAGATTTTAAAAAAAAGACAAATAAGGGCACTGCACTACATAATGATAAAGGGAACAATTCCACAAGAAGAGCTAAATATTCTAAGTATATATGCACCCTACACAAGAGCACTGAGATTCATAAAACAAGTTTTTAGAGACTTATAAAGAGAATTACACTCTCACACAATAATACTGGAGACCTTAACAGCCCACTTTCAGTATTAGATTAATGAGACAGAAAATTAACAAGAATATTCAGAACTTGAATTCAGTTCTGGATCAAGTGGACCTAATAGATATCTACAGAACTCTCTACCCCAAATCAACAAAATATACTTTCTTCTCAGTGCCACATGGCACTTATTCTAAAATTGACCACATAATTGGAAATAAAACACTCCTCTGCAAATGCAAAGAAACAGAAATCATAACAGTCTCTCAGACCACAGTGCAATCAAATTAGAAGTCAGGATTAAGAAACACACTTAAAACCACACAATAACATGGAACTTGAACAATCTGCTCCTGAATGACTCCTCGATAAATAATGAAATTAAAGCAGAAATCAAGAAGTTCTTTGAAACCAAGGAGAAAAAAGAGGTAACATACCAGAATCTCTGGGATATAGCTAAAGCAGTGTTAAGAGGGAAATGTGTATAGCACTAAATGCCAACATAGGAAAGCTAGAAAGATCTCAAATTGACACCCTAACATCACAATTAAAAGAACTAGAGAAGCAAGAGCAAACTAATACAAAAGCTAGAAAAACAGAAGAAATAACTAAGATCAGAGAAGAATTGAAGGACTTAGAGACATGAAAAACCCTCCAAAAAAATAAATGATTCCAGCAGCTGGTTTTTTTTTTTTGTTTTTGTTTTTAATAAACAAAATGGACTGCTGGCTAGACTAATGAAGAAAAGAGAGAAGAATCAAATAGACACAATAAAAATGATAAAGGTGATATCACCACAGACCCCACAGAAATACAAAATATCATCAAAGAATTCTATAAACACTTCTATGCAAATAAACTAGAAAATCTAGAAGAAATGGATAAATTTCTGGATACATACACCATCCCAAATCTAAACTGAGACATCGAATCCCTGAATAGATCAGTAACGGGTTCTGAAACTGAGGCAGTAATACCTACCAACTCCCCTACCCCAAGAAAAGCCCAGGACCGGAGGGATTCACAGCTGAATTCTACCAGAAGTACAAAGAGGAGCTGGTACCATTCTTTCTGAAACTATTCCAAACAATTGAAAACGAAAAACTTCTCCCTAACTCATTTTATGGGGACAGCATTAGCCTGATATCAAAACCTGGAAAAAGCACTACATAAAAAGAAAACCTCAGGCCAATATCCCTGATGAACATTGATGCAAAAATCCTCCATAGAATACTGGCAAAGTAAATCCAGCAGCACATCAAAAAATTTATCTACAATCAAGCTGGTGTCATCCCCGGGATGCAAGGCTGGTTCAATATACACAAATCAATTAACATAATCTATCACATAAACAGAACCAAAGACAAAAAACACATAATTAACTCAATGGATGCAGAAAAGGCCTTTGATACAATTCAACATCCATTCATGTTAAAAACTCTCAATGAACTAGGTATTGATGGAACATATCTAAAACTAATAAGAGCTATTTATGACAAATCTATGGCCAATATCATACTGAATGATCAAACCTCTGCTCAAAGAAATAAGAGAGGACACAAGCAAATGGAAAAACATGCCATCCTCATAGATAGGTAAAATCAATATCGAGAAAATGACCATACTGCCCAAAGTAATTCATAGATTCAATGTTATTCTCATCAAATTACCATTGACATTGTTCACAGAATTAGGAAAAACTACTTTAAATTTCATATGGAATCAAAGAAGACCCCATACAGTCAAGATAATCCTAAGCAAAAAGAACAAAGTTGGATCCATCAAGCAACCTGACTTCAAACTATACTACAAGGCTATGTTAACTAAAACAGCATGGTACTGGTACCAAAACAGACTTGTAGACCAATGGAACAGAAGAGACCTCAGACATAGCACCACACAACTACTATTGTCTTTTCTTTGATAAACCTGACAAAAACAAGCAATGAGGAAAGAATCTCCAATTTAAGTAAATGGTGCTGAGAAAATTGGCTAGCCAGATGCAGAAAACTGCAACTGGACCCCTTCTTACACCTTATACAAAAATTAACTCAAAATGAATTAAAGATTTAAATGTAAAACCCAAAACCATTAAAATCCTAGAAGAATACTTAGACAATACCAGTCAGGACATAGGCATGAGCAAAGACTTTCAGGGACATGGATGAAGCTGGAAGCCATCATCCTCAGCAAACTAACACAGCAACAGTCAACTAAACACCACATGCTTCACTCATAAGTGGGAGCTGAACAATGAGAACACATGGACATAGAGAGGGAAACAACACATACCAGGGCTTTAGGGGTTGGGGGGTGTGAGGAGGGAACTTAGAGGATGGATCAGTAGGTACATCAAATCACCATGGCACACATATACCTATGTAACAAATCTACATGTTCTGCACACGTATCCTTTTTTTTTTAAGAAGAAATAAAGAAAAATTTATGTTTGTTTTTTATACTTTCAAATGAGATTCCTGCTAATATTAATAAAACAGAATTATTGATTTTTGGTGAGATACCTGAAAGCATTATTTAATATGATCTTTTGATTAAAATTTTTTTCAAGAATTATAAAAACTCTATTTATATAGCATTCACCACATTACCATGCCAAAGATAAATTACACTTTTCCAATATTGAGCCAACTTATATTCCTGGAATTTTGAACCATGCCTGAAAATTCAGTGATTCTGTCATTGTATTTATTTCTTTTTTACTGTTTATATCTACAGACACAATGAATTTTGACTTTCAGTGATTATTTGCCAAAATCTTTGTCAGGCTCTGTATTAGGTTATTCTGTAAACTGGTCAACTTTCCAAAGGCAAAACAAAGGAAGAAAAAAATGCCTCACTTCTAGTTTGAACATAAAATGATTTATTAAAGCATATTAGGTAGCAAACATCTTATCAAAAGCAATAGTGAAGTGGCTTGGAAGTAGTTGTAACACCCGATAATTCAGTAAGATTTATGTTTGTCAGAAAGCATGAGACTAAGCACAAAAATCTATTGTATTAGTTCATTTTCATACTGCTATAAAGAACTGCCTGAGACTGGGTAATTTATAAAGGAAAGATCATTGACTCACAGTGCAGCATGGCTGGGGAACCCTCAGGAAACTTACAATCACAGCAGAAAGCAAAGGGGAAGCAAGGTACCTTCTTCACAGGGTGCAGGAAGGAAAAGTGGTGAGCAAAGGGGAAAGAGCCCCTTATTAAACCATCATATCTCATGAGAACTCACTCACTATCATGAGAACATGGGGGAGACTGCCCTACAATTCAATTACCTTCACCTGATCTTTCCCTTGACCCATGGAGATTATGGGTATTAAAATTCAAGATGAGATTTGTGTTGGCACAGAAAGCCTAACCATATCATTCAGGGTGAGTGATGCCAACTCAGTGGTGTTTCTAGAGATCTGATAGCCTGGAGAACGTAGAAGAAAGGAGGTCAAGGGCAGGAGTGATAGAGATTAAACACCTTGGGTCCTTGATGAATCTGAAGTAAACTTTCCATAGACTGTCTCACTCCTAAATTTTATGACAAAATAAAAGAAAAAAATTCCATCATGTCTAAATATTTTTAAGTTTTAAAAATTTCATCGTTGCTTTTACATGCAGCTAAAATTAACTGTAATTTTTACAGGCTTCATACTGGCATTCTTTGTTTTTTATCTTTTCTTGTTTGCAGAATTTAAATCAATACATTTATAAGCTGGCAGGATAACCACATTAGCAGGAAAGGCCAAGTGGAAACAATTAGAACTCTTCTTACTTAGTAAAATAGCAGTCCAAATGAAATAATCCATCCCCGTGGGAATCACAGAGATTAATGTCATGTAAAATATCTTGAATGATGTAGCTTTGAATATGCTTACCCATTAATTTCCCTGGTTTGAACTACAACAGTCTGGCATGTATGGAAAAATGACAATACACAATAAAGAAATTAATCGGGTAGTGACTCCAATTATTGCCGCTGTTCCAGATGTGGTCTCTTTTCTTGGAAAATGTACCAAACTCCTGGCATTGGGAATTAGTTATGTGTCTGCAAACTTACTGGAGGGCAATGAAACTCACTGATTCAGTCCAAAACGTTTGGCATCCTGTGACACAAAACAGGGTGATGTGTGAGTGGAGAGTAGATTAACAGAAACAAACATAAAATATCCAAAAATTAGGACTCAAATATAACTGGTGAATCTTTTTGAGTTTTTGAGGCAAGTATATGGCATTCCACTGTCTTGTTCTTATTAATCTACTCATACCTAAAATACTACCAGCTGTGCCTGGTAATGAGGACTAGAATAACTAGCTAGCTGACCACATTAGTTTCCATTAAAACATACAGCAAATATTCTATATGCTATTTCTTTTAACAGAATGTATTATAAATTATTTTTGAAGTTTATGTGGTAAACTTTTCTACCATTTGATACTTTTGGCTGGTAAGATTTAATGGACTTGGGGTATACTTCATAGATTGTGATGCTTTATGAAGCCTGGACATTTCCCTAAAAGGAATCCCATCAGAAGCTCAAAGTTTCATGAATAAGCTCATATCAATTTCACTAAATAAGTGTACTTCTTTAAAAATTATCCTTTCCTTGCCATTACAGAGCTTTGCTGTGTGGTAAATGATTAGCAATGGGAAACTTGGGAATTGTGCAACTTGAGCAGACATTGTGAATTAACTATTGTCTGGCCAATTTAGACATAGATTGAGATTATTCAGTGACTCCTTATCATGAAGTCCAAGTAGCATATGCAGTCATGGGTTCAAGATAAAAACCAGACTATTGCAAACCAGATAGTCCCAACCCTCTTATCTATGCTATTATTATGCTCTCTGCCAACCACTATGATAATCCTCAAGGGTGCCCTTATCGTTATATAAATGATACTCATAGTTTTTAGCATCTAAGCTTGTTTGAAAATAAGTAACTTTGAGATTAATAATATCAATAATATTGTCTGGCACAATATTATAAATTGTTTCAACCAGTGAAAAATATATTGTGCTGCTTCTTCAATTATGTGTGTATGTTTGCCTGTGCATGTATGTATTTAGTTACCAAAGAGTAGAAGTGCAGCTGATATATTGAAATAATGTATTTAATGAGACACTTTTAAAAAATTTAACCATTATCTTCATGAATCAGATTTGCATTTGTTCGAAGGTGTTCACAATCAAATGAGAAAAATTCAGATCACAGAATATAATTAGGAGCCCCAAAACATGACTGAGATTGATACCTGGCCATTTCAAATAATTCCTGCCAAGAGTATAGTGAAAAAGAGGATAGAGAGGCAGATTAGACTGATTGTCATGCTTTGCTAAAGAGAGTTAGTGCTACTGCTAAACGGTAGTGACTGGAAAGAGAATAGTTTGAACCTGGAGGATTCTGTGGTGCTAACATACCTGTTCATAGTTTATAAAAGACTAAAAGAGCAGTAATTCCAAAAGCTCAGATATGAGTATTTGGAATGTACATCTGGGTAAAGAACTCTAGCTAAAACATAAGGATAATAGAAAGTCCTAATGATTGGCCATCACATTTTAAATAACTGGAGAATTCAGAATTCCAACATTTATTTTTGGCTTCACATGAAACAAAGAATTTTCCTTCTTTAAAAATGTTTACCTAAAAGTAACACAATATTTGTAGAAAATTCCAAAATACAGGAAAATAAATCACTGTAAATAAGACATCCAAAATCTTGTATATTAATTAACCTCTATTACAATATGAATTAATTCTTAGTGATTTTTTTTTATTGTACTTTAAGTTCTGGGGTACATGTGCACATCTTGCAGGATTGTTGCATAGGTACACAGATGCCATGGTGGTTTGCTGTCTCCATCCCACTGTCACCTACATCAGGCAATTCTCCCAATGTTATCTCTCCCCAATATCCCCACCCTCCACTGTCCCTCACTAGCTCCCACCCCCCAACAGACTCCAGTGTGTAACGTTCCCCTCCCTGTGCCTATGTGTTCTCACTGTTCAACAGCCGCCTATGAGTGAGAACATGAGGTGTTTGGTTCTCTGTTCTTGTGAGTTTGCTGAGAATTATGGTTTTCAGATTCATCCATGTCCCTATCAAGGACATGAACTCATCCTTTTTTATGGCTGCATAGTATTCCATGGTGTATATGAGCCACATTTTCTTTGTCCAGTCTATCATTGATGGGCATGTGGGTTGGTTCCAGGTCTTTGCTATTGTAAACAGTGCGGCAATAAACATTTGTGTGCATGTGTCTTTATTTTTTAACTTGCTTGCACATACACACTACATCTAAATACATAAGGATATATGTTGATATGCATATTACCCATGAAACTTCACCTAATATTAATTTCATAGGCATGGAAAGGAACACTTGATAGTATGTTTCCAAACTTTCTTATGTTAACGGATTAAGCATATAGAAAACCCCCATCAGTGTTTAGTGTGACTAGTATACTACTATTCATCTGGAACTCTATGTTACTTGGAAAATTAAGACTGGCTTTTCTAAATAGCATATTCTGCAAGTTCATCTAGTGGATGCAATGTTTGTAACTGGCCATTCTTAGGCATCCTTCATCCAATGCCCATCCTTACCCTTTGACCCTATCCACTATGGTCCGTCCAGAACATTTTTCACTTTGGCTTTCTCTTTCCTTGGCCTTTTTAATCTCTGCTATTCTTCCTCCATCCAAGTTACTAGTCTTTTATTTTACTATCATTTCGTAGATTAGTTTACTAAAGGCTATGAGTTTTCAAAGTAAAAGGACAAAAAGAGAAAGAAACTGGTGTTCTGGTGTAGCATGCAACAGGATCGTTTGAAAATCAGATTTCCACATTTCACAGAGCAAAATGTGTCAAATTCTACCCTATCGCCTATATGCTGCTATAGTCTAACATTAGTTGTATTATAAATGGTCCCAGATTATAAATGGTGCTAGATGCATTAAGTAGAGAATAAAGGCAAAAACTTTAAAATAAGACAAACAACAATAACCAAAAAAAAACAAGCTCCATTTATTTTAATGAATATGCATGTGGCTATACTTTTATATAAAAATGCTTTAAACAAAATTGGTATATATACTATGAAATGTGAAAAATAATATATATATAAATTAGTCTACTTTACATTATATTATTTTGTGTCACCTTTACTGTTATGGAATTTGTGCTTCAAAAGTGAAGAATTTTGGCTATTTAATTTTGAGCTGAGTTAAATGAATATGTAGGTAATGACTATTAGGCTATGAAAGTACACATGAATACAGTTTAAATATTTCATTTACCTATGTGGATATCAATATTTTTTGTATCAGACTAAAAGAAAAAAATAAAGTTCAAGCCTGAATATTATGCATATATTGTTTCTGTTGTAATAATGCATACATTCCACTCAGATTAAACTTTACAGTCTTACAGAAAATATCCTAACAAGTTGTTGATTTAAATTTTTAAAATGCAAAAAGCAGTTCTTTATGTATCAATAAGCATTCCATGTTTTAAGTTATAAGATTTGGATGTCAATTGAAATCAATTGGTCCAAAAAGTATGTTTCCTCTATTTTTAAAGCATGACTAAAATGTAAAATTTTTCTTTCATGAATTTTTATAAAATATATAATCTTTTGTAGAATATATGTAAAATAATATATAAAATACATATTTGTAGAATACATAAAAATTGAAGAGTTTGGATTTTGCATGGAGTGATTAAATTATATTTTATTTCAACTTTAAAATAAAATGAGGAGCAAGAGAAATGAACTTTAGAAGTCTTCCTGGATTTCTTCGTTGACATTTTTCCTCGTGATTGAGTTTTTATATTGATCATCAAACTATGTAATTAATATTAATTTATAAAAACTATGTCTAAAAGTTTAAGAATTAAATATGTAAATAAAATGTTTTATTTATTCAAAATATGCCTCATCGTTTCTAGGGAATTTCAGAGATTCAATCAGATTAACTGAGACTTTGTGGGAACAAAAGTTGTTGCTGAGTTTCACTAAAGGTTATCTAAGCCTACAAATTTACTTTGAAAATCATAAAGCAGCAAGTCTATTTAGTCAGCCAGAAAACATCACTCAGCTTACTATTGAGCTTAAAGAATAATAAAGATCTCAACATCTGAAATTTATTCACATACAATATCTTATGAGTGATTAACTTTACCTTCAAAATTGCACTCCAAGAATATATGTATTATACTTCTGTAAGAGGTGTAATTCTTTTTCCAGATGATTAGTGCACAGTATAGTGACCAAAATAGTCACATTTCTATAAAATATGTGCTTTATAAGATCATAACCATATCTTAATCACAGTTCTTTAATTTCAGAATGAAGCACCATGTTGAATGGGGAGGGTATATGAATAATCTAAACCACTCCAAAAACTTCCTAATAGATTTTCTGTTCTGGTTTTAATTGTAATTTTGAGACATTTCTTGTCTTTTAAAATTCCCCATCTCTCTTTGAGATGGAGCCAAGATAATATAAATTGAGACATTTTAAATAAAATAAATAAATAAATAAGAAAGAAATTGAGACATTTTATTGAGAAATAATAGGTACGGTGTTTTTGTGCAAGCACATTAGTTTCCATTGAAACATATAGAAAATATTCTTTCTGCTATTTTTTAGACAGAATGTATTATAAATTACTTTTGAAGTTACTTTGCATGACTTAGATACTGTATTACTAACAGAAATAAGCTACCGGACTTCATAGTAGATAACCATGGCCTACGTATAAGAAACAATAAATCCTTTTTGTAATAAACAACTTCCCAAACTTACAAAGGTTACTTTGGATTTAAGTTTCTTTTTTCCTTGAATTTCAGCAAGAAAAATATTTTTTAACAAGAACATTCTACTCTGTTTTGTGGCTAACTCCTTATGGCTGGCTAAGAACAGATTCAGTAGAGTGAGAAATCACCTCATGACTCTTGAACTTTCATAAGCTAAATAAAATTGTTCGTGGTGATCCCTTGAAAACTTTATCTGACACTCAATACTAGTTGAAGTAGAAAAATCACGGCTCAAAATTCTATAATGCTGTAAAGAAGAAATTGGGTCACAGTGGCCAGGGTTAGTGAGGGCATGATTGAAAAGCTGAACAGGAACGTGGTTTGACTCTGGTGAGATCTTGCTAAGCTGTTAGGTCAAAGCTGTGCTGACACAGAGTTATACTGAGAACAAAACAGGACTTAAGAATTCTGCTTTGGATTTGGCCAAATAATTTTCCTTACACTAATCAGAAAGATTACCTCTAGGTGCATGTAAATAGTGCATAGACATATACTATTTTCAGTAACATGAGTGGATTTGGCAAATTGTATACCTTTCTAAATTCCTTATTCATTTGGGGAAGTTTCTGAGACACTGTGGAAAGAAACTATGCACACACAGATCCAGATGTGTGAAATGTTACATATCTTTAAATATGTAATTTATAAGATGATAAAACTATGTAGAAGATGCTGGCGCTTACTTTTTACAAGAAAGTCTAACTATATAATCAGGATGCTGATGTGTAAGACCTCTCATTTTACTGTAGAAAGAGCATAACAAGACCATTTTTGTTTGTATTTTTTTTTTCTGTGTATGTTTTACTGAGATCTTTTTCCACCTAATAGAGTAGGTATTGGGTGAAAAAGCGTTCTTCAATTAAATACTTTTTTTAGATAGACTTTATCGATTATACATACACACATGCACGCACACAATTGTGTTTAGGTTTGTAAGTCATAACAATTGTCTACCTTAAGGAAATCAACAATCAACATATTCAACATTTTAATATATACAACATTTCCATTCCCTCAAAAAGCTTCCTGTGACTTTTGCCAGTCAATCGCTTGTCCTTCAGTTCCAGCCAAGAACAAATCTGATTCTGTTATTTTTACCTTTTACAGTCATATTCTTGATTTATTAATATTTCAAGTTACTTTTTGCATATTTTGTAGGAAGCATTGAGGATTATTTTAAAATTTGATACAGAATAATTTTGTGAAAGATCATGCTTTCTCTACTAACTGACTTTGCTATCTTTGTCAAAAATTAAATTTTATTTATGTGTACCTATATCTGTATTCTATTTAGTTTCATTGACACATATGACTATCTTCAGGCTGATTCCATACTGTTTGCATTACTGTGGCTTTTCAGTTAAACTTGAAATCCTGTAATTTTAGTATTCTAGCCTTATACTACATTTTCCAAAGGCAAATAAGTTTTCAAAAAGTGGACTATACAAAATTATATTAGTTTGTTAACGGAGGACTTCATTGAACTTTGAATATGGTAATGTAATTATTAAATCTCCAAGAGGAAATATTCATTTTAAAAAACTCATATAACCCAACCCCTCTGAATATATGGCAAACATATTTCTACACATACACTTCATAAGGCATATTTTGATGGGTAGGCGCATATATAGAAAGACAGAACAAACAATACATTTGAATCTAGCAATTGATACAATTTTCCTATAAGATCAAGAACACATTAACTCAAAGTAAATGGAATGCAATGGAAATTGGTGGAGTAATATCAATTCTACATGTATTATATGCAAATTCAATTACTATTCTTTGGCAAAAAGGACAGAGAAAATAATGTTTGAAAGAATAAAATAAAAATGTAAATATAGCAGTAGATTCCCTCATTTAGTGAGTCTCCCACTAAATGACATCTGTTTCTACATGAAGAATTAATCTGTGTTGAACTTGCTGTTTGACACAATATAATAGTGAAATTTAAGGATGACTGAAGGGATTAATTATAGATAATTTGAAGTATAAGTGAATGTGCTTCCATATATTCACTTTAACATTTATAGTTGTGTAAAATGCAACTCTTCTATAATACCTGGCTACTCTCCTTATTAAGTGGGGATCTTGTACTCTGAAAGGTTTGGTGACAAAGACAAGGTGGACAAGGGGGAAAATTGGACAGGGGGCAAAAACTGTCTCTTAATAAAAGAAAAGAAGCAAAGGGCCACTAAAGGCTCTGTCTTGGTTTAAAATATTTTCAGTAATTGAGAGCAAGCTAACACAAACTCACTGACATAATTAATCAATGTTTTCTTCAAGAAATATTAACGTTTTACATTTTACATTTAGATCTATTATGAATTTTAAGCAAATTTTGTATATGCTGTGAGATATGGTGAAGTTTATGTCTTTCAGTATGCATGCCCAGTAGTTGAAATGAGTATCCTTTCTCCATTGAATTACCTTTGCACTTTCCTCCAAAATCCATTTACCATGCACATGTAGGCCTGTATTTAAGTTCTCCATTTTGTTTCCTCGACCTGTGTGACTATTTTTTCACCATTACCATACTATCTTATTAAAGTTTTTAAAAAATCTTGAATCATGCAGTATGAGACTTCCAACTTCGTTTTTCTTTTACAGAATTGTCTTAGCTATTCTAAATTCTTTATATTTCCTTTTATATTTTAAAATCAGTTTGTAAATTTCGACAAGCATTTCCTTTTACAGTTCAGTTTAGATCACTTTGGGGAGAATTGAAATCTACCCAATAATGAGTTTTCCAACCTATGAACACACTATATCTATCACATTATTAGGTCTTGTTTAACAAGGCATGACAATATTTTGTAGTTTTCAGTATTCAGAATATGCACATACTTTCCTAGAATTGTATATAAGCATTCATGTTTTTGTTGCTTTGTAAAAAATTTCAATTTCAAATTTCTAGTGGTAATCTATAGAAGTACTACAAATATTGTAATAACTACCTTATATTCTGAAATTTTGCTAAAATAACTTATTAGAAATACCTTTTACAGATTATTTGAAATTTTTCTTTATAGAAAATTATAGACATTTTCTGCATAAAAAGACAGTTATATTTCTTTCTTTCCAATCTATAAACATTGTATTTCTATTTCTTATATTATTGCACTGGCTAAAACATCTAGTATTAAGCTAAATGGAAATGATGAGTATTGATACCACTGTGTTGTTTCCAATTTTGGGAGGTAGGTATTATATATTTCACCATAAACTATGTTAGTGTGTTAGCTGTGCTTTTTTCCTTTTCTTTTTCTTTTTTTTTTGAGACAGAGTCTCACTCCGTCCCCCAGGCTGGAGGGCAATGGTGCAATCTCAGCTCACTGCAACCTCCGCCTCTCGAGTTCAAGCAATTTTCCTGCCTCAGCCTTCAAAGTAACTGAAATCACATGTGCATGCCACAACACCCGGCTAATTTTTTGCATTTTTAGTAGAGACAGGTTTCACCATGTTGGCCAAGCTGGTCTCGAACTCATGACTTCAAGTGATCCACCTCCTGGGCCTCCCAAAATGCTGGGATGATAGGCATGAGCCACCACACTCAGCCAGCTGTGCATTTTTTTTTTTAAATATTTTTTAAGGTTGAGAATAAGCTTTTAGATTGGCTATAGAAAAACAATCTATAAGACAAATTGATAAATAGGACATTAACAAAATTTAAAACATCTCCTTTGAGAGAGAAAATGAAACTATCACAGACTAGGCAAAAATGCAAATATATATATTTATACATATTATTTATATATTATATATTTACCTATCTAATATATATAATATATATTTATATTATATATATTATTTATGTTATAGCACACTTATATATGTATAAAGTATATATTTAACAATTATATATATAAAGGATATATATATAACATATATATATTACATTATATATTACATATATGTTATATATATATCGTTTATATATATAAACTTATATATATGTTATATATATCCTTTACATATATACTTATATATTATAGGTATATATATATCCTTTATATCTATAAATGATATATATATACTTTACATATACATATGTGTATATATATATAATATATCCTTGATATATATACTTTATATATATATAATGTATATAAATATATACATCCTTTATAGATATATTTATATATATCTATATAAATATCTATATAAAATATATATATATTTATATATATATAAAGGATATATACAACATATGTAAGTATATATATAAGGATATATATAACATACTATATATATATAAGTATGTTAAAGTGCTATCCAAAATATATAAAAAGCTCTCCTAACTCAATAACAAGTAAACAAAAATCTAGTAAAATTTAGACAAAATCTAAATAGATGACGATAACATAAACAGATGGAGGACAGT
>PVKV010014938.1:0-55609 GCA_004027835.1 Alouatta palliata
TGTGGTGTGTGTGTGTGTGGTGTGGTGGGTGTATGTGTGTCGTGTGTGTAGCAGAGCTTGGGTGTGGCAGGTGGCGAGGAGGTTTGTGCAGAATGAAATGCATATAGCAGGAGCTGGGCATTCAGTGGAGATCCGGCAAATCCAAATCAAACCTAGCTTTCTTGACTGCCTACTATCTGCCCTGTGGACAGCAATAAAGAAGGATAAGACAGGCCCACAGGGAGCCTGCCCTTCAGCCACGTGTTAATAAAAGTGTCTGCATTTAGTGAGGCTTACCACGTGCCATGAATTTTCAGTCACTAAACACAACATTCTTTCACTGTACAGATAAGGGAACTGAGAAAGTCATAGGCTCAAGCGCACGCAATTAGAAAATGGTGAAACGTGGATTCAAATCCTGGACTGACTCCAAAGCTTATTCTCTTTCCACCAGGGTCTGTTCCTCAGAGTGGAATGGCAGAACTGTGTACCTATTACTTGGTAATAGAGGTGAGAATAAATTGCTTTCGAAAGTTGCTGTGCCAGCGTATAGTTCTGCCAGCTGTGTATGAGAATGTCCACTGATCAACATCCCTTGCCAGCACTTGATATTATCAGACTCATATTTTCACCAATCTGGTTGGTATCAAATGGTGTATCATTATGGCTTTAATTTCGGGTTCCTAAATTCTGATGAATCAGTACCATTTCATAGGTTTATTGTCTATTCCTATTTTCTCTAAAATGCCTGTTCAAGTCCTTCGTGCATTTTCTTTTTAGTATCTTTTTCTTATTTATTTTTAATAGTTCTTTACATACTCTGAATATAAATCTTTTTTCAGTTATATATATTGCAGATAACTTCTCCAAGTTTGTGGGTCTCTTTTACTTTATGGTGTCTTTTGATGAATTGATATTCTTTGTTTAATACAGTCAAATTTAGCTATCCTTAATTCATGCTTTATGCTCTTTGCTTATGCTTTAAAAAGCTATTCTTGGGCTGGATTGGGTGGCACATGCCTGTAATCCCAGCACTTTGGGAGACTAAGGCAGGCAGATGGCTTGAGCTCAGGAGTTCAAAACCAGCTTAAGCAACATGGCAAAACATCATCTCTACATAAAATACAAAAGAAATTAGCTAGGTGTGGTGGTGCGCGCCTGTAGTCCCAGCTAGTCTCGGTCCTAGTGAAAGTGGGAGGATCACTTGGGAGGACCACTTGAGCCTGGGAGGTCAAGGCTGCAGTTAGCCCTGATCATGCCGCTACACTCGAGCATGGGTGACAGAGTGAGACCCTGTCTTAAAAAAAAAAAGTCATTCTCTACACCAGTCATAAAAGTATCTTCCTATTTTCTTTCCTAAACTGTTTAGAATTTGCTTTTCACATTTACGCCCTTGGTCTGCTAATTAATTTTTTGTTTATGGGATACATGAGGACCTTTATTGAAACCTCTTGAAAATATGATGTTTAAGTTGTCTCAGCACTATCTATCGAATAATCCTTTCTTTCCCACTTGTCCATGTTTATCTGGCATAACCAAGTTTCCTTACATAGAGGTCTATTTCTAGCTCCCTATTTTGTTCCATTGTTCTGTTTCTCCCGGTGTTAACGCCACCGTGTCATAACTATTTATTGCTTCATAATATGTCTCTCTGTATTTCTCAACTTTCATATAAATTTGAGAATAAGCATATCAGATCCCTCTCCCCCAAAAATCCAGTCGTAACTGTGATGGGAATTGCACTGAATCTTTACATCACTTTGTGGAGAACTGACATTTTACAATGTTGAGTCATCCTATCAAATATGGTAGAGGATGGTAACTGTGGTGGGAATTGCACTGAATCTTTACATCGCTTTGTGGAGAACCGACATTTTGCAATGTTGAGTCATCCATCATAAACATGGTAGGATGCTTGCTTTCCATTTATTTAGAATTATTTTTTAGTAGAGATGGGGTTTCAACATATTGGCCAGGCTGGAATTAGGGCTTTTTTAAAAATCTAGAACCAGTTGGCGTGACACTGAGACTAAAAGGTTCCATTTTCTTCGAACAACAATTAAACAGCGTTAACAGTGAAGAGATCATAATAAACTCCAGTTCTCTGCTCAAAAAAGAAAACAAAGATGCAGTCATGTGAGGCAAGAACCATGTCTGTTTAACCACAAACGCATCTAAAAGGGACACAGTGAAGACAATCCTCAGCAGTCGTGAACGTTCGCTCTATGCAGCAGCGTTTCATATACTTTGTCACATTTAGGATGTTGCTGGAGATAGAAGAAAGGAAAAAAAACGCAAGAGACTAAGTATCTTTTTAAAATGTCATTTATCTTAAAAATGTCTTTTTAAAGAACTTAGAATTCTTGAGTGATAGACACTGTAATATACACGCCAGGCACCGCTGTTTTATAACAGAAGTCTACCACGGAGCACATTTTGAAGACAGAAACAATACACCATTGTGTCCAGCCAAGTTGGTCAGAATCTCAGCTTTGCATGTGTTTGTATTTAGAGAAATAAGTCTGCCTTAACAATCCTTTAATCAATGGCATAATAACTTAGAAGCTGCCATCTGTGAGCTGAATCATCTAAATACTGGAAAAGACTGCTGAGGATCCTGAGGGAGAAGGCTCAGTGTGAGAAAGCTAAGCAGACGCACGCAGACTGGGACCGCAAGACGACAAAAGAACCCGTCAGCTCCTCCAATCAGCCAACCAGCCATCTCGCATCTTGATGTCTGTTAACTAACTATGCTTCTCTTCTTGTCAAAAATAAATTTTTTGGGAATCACCCACCCTAGTGAAATGATGGATGCTTGACTCTAGGAAGAGAATCCTCCACAATGCTTACCTTTTTTGGGGAAATGGGTCTGGTAAGTCCCGTGTCTCCGAAGGGGTCTAGGAAGCCCTTGTCTATAAGCTCCTAGATCAATTAACCTGAGTCCTGAGGGCAGGATGCAAATGAAGTCAACAGCAGGCGCCGCCTTTCATCTCTCTCCCTAGTGCCCTCCCAGCACATACTAAGCATTCAGTCAGTGTTTGTGAGATGTATCTGCGTAGCTCCTGGAAAAGTTCATGATGGATGCCTGCAAACTGCTCGCTAGAGCATGTCACTTCATCAGCCGTGCTAACATGATGACTACTGAGGAAGGAGGCACCGAAATGCCAAGAACCCAAACCTAGAGCTCGATACAGCGTCTATGAACGAGGCGTGACTTCAGATGCAAGCCCTCTGCCTTCCCTTCAGAGTGGAACAAGCAACCAGGATGTGAACCCCTGGGTAAAGAAACAAGATTTCAGAGAAATCAACAGCTTGGAAGAAGGAGCAGAGGCAGAGGACGTCGGCAATCCACTCTTCACGGCTAACGAGGGACCCACCTCCCCACGGATGTTTCTCCCAGTGAGCTGTGGGTCTAGGGCAGGCTTCTGAAGCTGGCTTGTCATGACACTCCCTGACTGCAGCCATGAATCACCGAATACAAGCATGATAGTAATAACAAGAACAAGGGAGACACGGAATTTGTGCTGTGTGCCGGGCACGGTTCTAAGTGCTTTAACATATACACACACATGAACTAATGAGGATGAAGTTCTCTCCCTAACTAAACCCTAAACACCAGTTGAAACGTCGCTGGTGTTGAGGTCGCATGTGAATAGGCCATCCTGCTCTGTGAAATGAACATCTGTCTTTCATCCTTATAAAAATTCCGTTCTACTTCCAGAGAAAGACTCTTGAGAGTCTCAGAGTAGGAACTCACTCCCTCACTGGTGAGTCTACCTGGAAAAGAAATTAAAACATGACGCAAGGCAGATGTTCAGAAGACCCGCCCTGTGTCTTCTAATCCCTCTTAAAAGTCAGCAAGGAAGAAGTAGCTCTCACCAAGAAAATAATATTGCAGCCGGGCGCGGTGGCTACAATCCCATCATTTTGGGAGGCCGAGGCGAGGGGATCACCTGAGGTCAGGAGTTCAAGACCAGCCTGACCAACATGGAGAAACCCCGTCTCTATTTAAAATACAAAATTAGCTGGGCGTGGTAATGCATGCCTGTAATCCCAGCTACTTGGGAGGCTGAGGCAGGAGAATCACTTGAACTCGGGAGGCTGAGGTTGCAGTGAGCCGAGATCGCACCATTGCACTCCAGCCTGGGCAACAACAGTGAAACTCCATCTCAAAAAAAAAAAAAAGAAAAAACTGTGTGCACAGCAAAATTACAGGTAATCAAAATGAGCAGCCCTTGGACTTTTCTTCTGTCAGCCAGACAGTCGCCGTGATACTCACTGTCTCCCGTGTCCTGTACAATGATTCCTGTGCATTTCGTGTATATATCCCATGAGAAAAGCAAGCTCTCCAAAGACAAGCAGGAAGATATGCCCAATCTGTCTGTCAGCATGGAAATCCAAGGTAACAATGCGCTCCCCCCGCTGCGTGCCATGCCCTGGCACAGGCGGGATATTTGAAAAATGTTGACAACACTTATCAGTGACCAAAAGGGCATGAGGCAAAGTGCTGCAGAGAGAAATAAATCTCATGTTGGATCCAGAGGTCATCGGTAGCTCCCAGATTTTGGACTTCTGCATGTGAAACGGTTGAGCCAGGCACGGTGGCTCACATCTATAAAACCAGCATTTTGAGAGGCCAGGGTGGGTAGATTGCTTAAGCCCAGGAGTCTGAGACCAGCCTGGGCACATGGTAAAACACTGTCTCTACAAAAAATACAAAAGTTAGCCAGGCATAGTGGCACATGCCTATAGTCCCAGCTACTAGGAAGGCTGAGGTGGGAGGATCACTGGAGCCCAGGAGGCAGAAGTTGCAGTGAGCTATGATCACACCATTACATTCTAGCCTGGGCCTCACAGCTAGACCGTGTCACAAAAAAAAAGAGAGACACAGAGACAGAGAGAGGGAGAAAGAAAGAAAAGAAAGAGAGAGAGAAAGAAAGAAAGAAAGAAAGAGGAGGAGGGAAGGAAGGAAGGAAGGCAGGCAGGCGGGCAAGGGTTGACATCTGTGACTGCATCTGTTAGCCAGTCATCAGTAAGCATCTACAGAGAGAAAGAAAGAGGGAGAGAGAGAGGAAAGAAAGAGAAAGAAAGAAAGAAAGAAAGAAAGAAAGAAAGAGAAAGAAAAGGAAGGAAGGAAGAAAGAGAAAAAAAGGAAGGAAGGAAGGAAGGAAGAAAGAGAAAAAAAGGAAGGAAGGAAGGAAGGAAGGAAGGAGGGAAGGAAGGAAGAAAGAGGGAAAAGAAAAGAAAGTAAAGAAAGCAAGCAGGCACGCGTTGACATCTGTGACTGCATCCCTTAGCCAGTCAGTCATCAATAAGCATTTACAGAGAGCTCTGTTCAGAGTCCTAGGCTAAAAGACAAGAAGGCTATCAAATTAATAACTAAATAACAAAGACACTGTGCCTGAAGTCCTCGAATGTAACGATGTGTGCCTGCAGTCGGGAGCTTTGTTCTATCTGCATAGGTTGAGCACCCACCCCATCCAGGCCCAGTACAAGGGAACGCCGACACAATTAAGACACAGATGCCAACATGACATTTACCCTTGGCAGAAGGTAACAGATGTGTGAGAAGAACTTCCCTCTTCCTGCCAGTCAAAGGAAGGAAATTCCACCAGGTGGTGTGAGGACTGACCGCAAACCCATATACATGCCTCCAAAGCTGATAATCCTATAGGCCTCACTGAAATGCATGTATTAAACACGTTCTGTTTATAAACTGTCAAAGACTTCTTACTGCTTATTCCTTCCAGTTCCCTAGAGAGAGTCCAACAGACTCACTTCTCTTCTTATGGGTACCTGAATCCCAGAAAAGGAAAGTGACCTGCTTTGGGCCTCATAGGGAGTTCGCAGCGAGGCTGGGATAAGGCTCCAATTCCAAGCACCTGTGACGGGCGCTGGCCACTCTCTACATCTCAGCTCCGCACTGGCCTCAGTTCCACTGTGCTCTTCAGTGACAGAAAGGCTCAAGAATGTTGCATCCTTACAGATTGATCAGCACTGTTTCCTGATCCTACTGGAGTCCATGGGAAATGAAGGGAGGGCAGGCAGACAGCACACAGGAGACTCCAGCCTCTCACCATCAACTCAGCCAGTGTCTGTTACCTCCTCTCCTCACCTGGCTCATCAGGCTCTTCTCCACCCCCATCCCACCAAAAAAGCAGCCGGAGGTACACCCTTACACCTCTCGGAAATAAACAGCATCCTCTCCCACGATGCTGTGCCTCAGCTGTGCCACACTTCAAGAAAACTCAGTAGAGAAACGCTCACCTCCCCTTTTTTTTTTTTTTTTCAGACAGGACCTCCCTCTGTCACCCAATGCTGGAGTGCAGTGGTGCAATCTCAGCTCACTGCAGCCTTGACCTCCTGGGCCTAAGCAATCCTGCCGCCTTAGCCTCCCAAGAAGCTGGGACTACAGGTGCATGCCACCACATCTGGCTAAATTTTTTTTTTTCCAGAGACAGGGTTTTGCCATGTGGTGTAGGCTGGTCTTGAACTCCAGAGCTCAAGAGATCTGCCCACCTTGACCTCCCAAAGTACTGGGATTGCAGGCATGAGACACCCTGCCTGGCCAAGCTCACCCTGTCCGTTATTATCATGAACATTCGAGATGCTTCTGAACCTCACAGGAGGTTGATGAGCAGGCTCTCAGGACATGAAGGTTGCTTTTAGTGACCAGGCACAACCAGGCCCGGTATTCAATCCACTGTTTAGGCTCAGTGTGCTCACTTCCTTGGGCCTTATTCTCTACAATCTTGACAACTGATCTGATGAGGGTATTTGTGCTCATTGAACTGGCTCTCACAACCCTTCCTGGTCACGTGTGCATTTCAGTGATGGAGCCTCAGCGCTCACCATCCATTGGGAAGGGATGTGGTGGAAGCCTGCGGGGGCCAGGGACGTAAGACATTTGAGGCCATGATTACTCTTTATTCCTCAATCCACACCACCTAGGCAGGCACTGCGGGGCTAAACTCCAACAAGCTGGACGAGAACAGAAGAATTGAGAAGGGAGAGACTCCAAGAAATCACCCATTCCAGGCCGGGCGCGGTGGCTCACGCCTATAATCCCAGCACTTTTGGGAGGCCAAGGCGGGTG
This sequence comes from Alouatta palliata, assembly GCA_004027835.1. Classification (NCBI taxonomy): domain Eukaryota; kingdom Metazoa; phylum Chordata; class Mammalia; order Primates; family Atelidae; genus Alouatta; species Alouatta palliata. The sequence continues at coordinate 7,076 of PVKV010014938.1, forward strand.
GATCACCTGAGGTCAGGAGTTCGAGACCAGCCTGACCAACATGGAGAAATCCCGTCTCTACTAAAAATACAAAATTAGCCGGGCGTGGTGGCGCATGCCTGTAATCTCAGCTACTTGGGAGGCTGAGGCAGGAGAATCACTTGAACTCGGGAGGCAAAGAGCCGAGATTGTGCCACTGCCCTTTAGCCTGGGCAACAAGAGTGAAACTCCATCTCGAAAAGAAAAGAAAAGAAATCATCCATTCCAATGCCACTTCCTTCAGTGATAGCAGAGTGCAGTCAGGACCGTTGCGTCACTGCCCAAACCCACCCAGCTGGGGTGCAGCTTGAGGTCTAAGCATCTCCCAACCCATGGAGTAGGCTCGGCAGCCGGGGGGCGGCGGCAGGACTCAGACTGGCACGCAGCTGTTGCATAAAAAACGAGGGCACCTGTGATTTGTACGTAGCCTTGCCTTTACTCTTCATGCCGGAGGCCGACCTGCGTGCCAGACACCAAATAGGGGAAACTGGAGCAGAGACAAGCTAAGTAACCCGGCAGACGCACGGGGAGTCAGCAGCGGTCACCTCTGCCTCACAGTCGCTGCTCTCACCCCCACCCGTGGGTCCCGCTTGTTCCGCCCCTGTGCTGTGCTCCTGTAGCTGCTGTTGTCCTTGGCAAACCCCGATGTATTGTTACCCCAGCCCGGGGTCAGATGCTGTGAGAAGACACTTGGAATGAGACACACAGCTCCACGCAGAGCAGGTGGAATTTGGAAAGGGGCCAGTTGCTAATCACGGTAAGACAAACTTTCATTTTAGTCTCTGTTTTATGGATCCCACTTGTTTACCTGCTCATTTTTGCAGCTTAGCAAGGAATGAGCTTTGATCCTGCTCCAATACCAACACCACCGTTTGCCGACAGCATTTGGCAAAGGAAGCCTGGCGAGCCGGGCAAGGCAGGAAGGGGACCCGGGATCCCCGCCGCACGCCCTCCAGTGCCTGAAGTTCACCTTTCACTGGGCCCCAGACCCCAGTGTGGTTGTGTTTTCTGCATCAGACCTGCCTCTCAGTGGGATGGAGGCCACTCCTGGGGGGGGGTCTGTCTTACAGCTCTGGAGGCTGGAGCTTCATGTACAGTTAATGCCATCAACACCGTAGGTGGTGATGAGGAGGTGGAGGTGACAATGAAAACAAGGCCAGGACGAACTCAGGACTGTCTAGAATAGTAGCCACGTCAAGCTCCCTAGGACCCCCAGGCAGGGGCTGTAGCCAACCCACCAACTGAGCATGTGTAAAGTTAGAGAAGCCTCTGACCAACATTCTTTTTCTTTTGAAGACAGAGTCTCACTCTGTTGCCCAGGCCGGAGTGCAGTGACTCAATCTCAGCTCACTTCAACTTCCGCCTCCTCAAGAGATTCTCCTGCCTCAGCCTCCCGAGTAGCTTGGGTTACAGGGGTGTGCCACCATACCCGGCTAATTTTTGTACTTTTAGTAAAGATGAGGTTTCACCATGTTGGCCAGGCTAGTCTTGATCTCCTGGCCTCAGGTGATTTGCTCACCTCGGCCTCCCAAAGGGCTGGGATTACAGGCGTGAGCCACCATATCTGGCCTGACCAACGTTCTTGGTCACAAATATCTATCCCCATCCTCTGCCATCTAAGCAAGGGACACTGTGGGGTTTCTGGACAGGAGAGGGCTTTGGTGGGAAGCCTATTTCTCACATCCAACCTTCCTCCAAGCTGATGTGAGCAAAACTTTTCACACAATGGGTCCCGATCAGGGACAAGGATTTAGGGACGGTGGAGAAAAGGTGCTCCAGTCTCTTCCTACTAATTGAGAAGTGAGATGAGATGACATTTCAGATGGCCACCCATGTATAGCCTGGGACCAGAAGATGTAATTGTCACTCCCATGTAAACAAAAGGAGTCCAACTCTGTAAAATATTTGAACAGATTTATTCGGAGCCAAATATGAATGACCGTGGCCTGAAACGCAGCCCCAGGAGATCCTGGGAACACGCGCCAGAAGTGGTTGGGCTATCACTTGGTTTCACGGAAACACAAGACATCAATCAATACATGTAAGGCGTACACTGGTTTGGTCCTGAAAGGCAGGACAACTGAGAGGGTTGCTGAGGGGTTCTTGGTCACAGGTGGATTCAAACATTCTGACTGGCAATTGGTTGATTTTATCTAAAGACCTGGCCTCGATAGAAGGGACTGTCCGTGTTAAGATAAGCCATGATGTAAACCACCTTATTATGCAGATGAAGGCTCTAGGTAGCCACTTGGGAGAGAAGAGATGGTAAATGCTTCTTAGCAGGCTTCAAAAGGTACCAGACTCTTAGTTCATTCTCTCCTGGACCATGAAAAAGACCTGGAAAGGGAAAGGGAATTCTCTGTAGAATGTAGATTTTCCACACAAGAGACAGCTTTGCAGGGCCACTTCAAAATATGTCAAAGAAATACATTTTGAGGCAAAATACTTGCATTTCTTTCAGGGCCTGCTATCTGTCAATTTGTATCTCATTGCTACAGTCTGCTTTGTCAGTCTCTTTCTTAACGCTAATGCTGGTCAGCTGTGCCTGAATTCCAACGGGAGGGGGCTGTCCTGAGGGTGTCCCATCACTCATTCCCATCGTGGCCTGAATTAGCATCTCAGGTTTGCTTTAGAATGCCTTCCCTGAGATGAGGGGTGCGTTCAGTTGGCTGGGGAGCTCAGAATGTTACTGTTGGTTTACACCCACCTGGGTCTCATAAAAAAGTCAACCAACTCCAATCAAGTTCCATAACGGTGGGAAAGGCTGAAAAGCACTGGCCAGAGGCAAGGACAAGGGGCCTCAGCATTGCAGCCCTCCAAGGCAAACCTGGGCCTCAGCTTCCTCATCTGGACAATGGGGCTGTTGGACTCGGGAAGGCAAAGGTCCCGTCTAAATCCAACATTCGACATCTGCCTCCAGGTGTCCTGAGACAATGTGGACATCAGCTTCTTGTCTGCAGCTAGTACATGTCATGGACCCAGGTTACACACAGTCAAATCAGGATATTGTGTCAAATCGCAAAATGTTAGCAATATCCCTGGTGCCCTGGGAGCCCAAATTCTGTCACACATTCACTGGCCATTTGAAGAGAAGGATCTCAGATTTTACAGACGAGAAATCTAAGACCTTAAGAGGTCAAATAGCTTGTTCAAAGTCACACAACTGAGAAGGGCATATCCCCGTCCCCGTCCTCCCCAGCACAGGCAGGCAGGAAGGAGGGAGGCAAGCAGCGGAACACCACAGGCAGAAACCAATAAAAGGGAAGGAAAACTTCCTGACAGTGACTGTAAGTGACTCATTTAATCTCTTTATGCTTCCTCATTTCCACTTCTCAAGGAAGTATGTCAGCCACTTACTGACATTAAGTACCACGGAGAAATGGGTTATGTGAAACCAAAGCAGCACCAGCCACTCTGTGGGCAAAACAATAAGAAGGACACAAGAATGGCACCATCCTGTTAAAGGGAAAAAAGGAATTTCCATGTCCCCAGATTTTTTTAAATGGGTTTTATGTCAGATTTTGCATCTATAGTATGCTTCTGCCTTCAAGAGTTTGTTTTAATTCTCAGAACAGGAATGTCTCAAAAGAAGACGAATTGCTTTTTGTGAGAGCGCCTGGCAACGCTGCCGTCTGCATCTCCCTTTGCAAAGCCGCTGGGTCCGCTCACGCGTGGGCAGTGGGTTGCAAAGGGCTGTGTAAGTGCACCAAGCAAACACCGTGCAGATGACAGATGTACACAGCGCTTCTGAGAAGGAGCATGTGAAAATCAGGGAGGGCTCTCTAAAAGGAAAACTCACAACCTGACCATGTTCTGATTTCAGTCTCATTGGATTTCACACAGCTCCAATCAGGAATCTCGACATAAATTTTCAGAGATGTCTCCTCCAAAGGCCCCTGGCTGCAGTGAAGCTGGACACTGAACTGGTTTTGGGTAGAGCATGTCTTAGTCCATTTGTGCTGCTATACAGAATACCTTGGACCGGATAATTTATAAAGAGCAAAAACTTATTTCTTCACAGTTCTGGAGACTAGGAGGTCCAAGATCAAGGTGCCAACACCTGGTAAGGACTTTCCTGCTGTGTCCTAGCATGGTAAAGGGCATCACACAAGCAAGAGAGCAAAAGAAGAAGGCTTGCCTCATCTTGTCAGGAACCCATTCCCAAAATAACGGCATTAATGCATTCATGAGGGTGACTCCTCGTGACCTAATCACCTCTTAACACTATTAATGAGGATGAAGTTGCCAACATATGAACTTTCAAACCATAGCAGAGGGAGTGTTTTCAGACTTTTAAGGTAAAAATAGGGTTTGCTTTTGTTAAGAAAATGGAATTGCTATGTCATAAGCCATACTCCTAAAAGGTCTACAATTCCAAACCTGAAACAGGCATAGCAAAAGCCCACCCTAGGGCAGCTGCCTCCACAGCTCCCAGTGCACAGCACTCCTGGAATGCACTGGCAGCAGAGGGCGCCGGCCCGGTGTGGAGCATCAGAACAGCTCCACAAAACATTACACGTTATGTCACAGCACGTGACTGTGATCAATAAAAGGGGAAAACGTATTTCCTCCCCAGGTCACTCTTCCCCCAAAACTGAGAACTTGCATTCTTACATGCCCTTCTGGAAATCTCTACAAATGTCTCTCAATAGAAACTGCTCAGACCCAAACATCTGAGCTCATCAGTTCAGGCGGGACGCCTTTCAAAAATAAATCATCACTCAGAAAGAATGTGTTGCTTTTCCTTTAGCAAAAAGGAAAGCCCTCCTCCCCGACCCCCTTTGTTAATTTTCATAGAATTGCCTTTACCCTGACCCTGTGAAACATGAGGAAACTCCAACTTTTTGCTCTGGAAAGTTATAACGCCTGTGTAGTTCTGGGTACACTGTCCAGCAGAAATTACTCTATGTCCACCATGTGCCTAGCACTGCTAATTATGCCACCCTGTCCAAGGTACATATGCAACCTGATGACATTCTAGAAATAAAGTTGATCAGAAAAAAAACTGCTAGAGGCCACGGTGGCTCACGCCTGTAATCCCAGCACTTTGGAAGGCCGAGGGAGGCAGATCACGAGGTCAGGTGATTGAAACCACCCTGGACAACATGGTGAAACCCGTCTCTACCAAAAATACAAAAAAATTAGCTGGGCGTGGTGATGCACGCCTGTAATCCCAGCTACTCGAGAGGCTGAGGCAAGAGAATCGCTCGAACCTGGGAGTCAGAGGTTGCAGTGAGCCAAGATTGTGCCATTGCACTCCAGCCTGGTGACGGAGTGAGACTCCATCTCAAAGAAAAGAAAAAAAAAAGGAAAACAACTGCTAAAGAAAATGCTTTAAAGGTCATTTCAATAAATATTTCATGATGCAGAAAATGCCCATAATGTTAAAGAAAAAAAGCAGGACTTAAAAATCTATATATAGTAAAATCAAAAAAACTATTTTACTCTGCATATAATTTATAAATAGAAAATGTGAAAAGTCCTATTACCATTTTTAAAAATTAAGTTAGTAGTTAAAAATTGACACATGAATCATCCCCATGTCCAAATGGCTTTAGAGGCAAATCCTAGCAAATTGTATCAATCCAACCTTATGTAAACTCTTCAGCGAGTAGAAAAAGAGGAAACATACCCCAACTTATTTGCCGAAGCAAATGTAACTCTGAAAGCAACCTAGATGAAGAGAGTACATTAAAAGAAAAGTATAAGCCACATTCACTGCTACCCAACACAGATGTGATACTTCCAAATGAAATGTCAGCAAATCAAATCCAGCAATATATTTTAAAATAATAACAATGACTAAAGCATCTTTGATGCAAATAATATAAGAATCATTTAACATTTAAAAAATCTCTTAATGTAACTCCTACATCAACATATTAAGAAAAAAATTATCACCTCAATGGATGCAGAGAAAACATTTCATAAAATTCAGTTCTGATTCATGAAATTTAAAAACTATTAGCTATCTGGGACAAAAATTTCCTGACCTTGATAAAGGGTATGTACCCACATCATACCGCAAACATCATACTTGATGGCTAAATGACAGAAGCAGTCCCTTACAAAACTTAGAAGATTCCCACTATCATTACTTCTATTCAGCATGGTACTAGAGACCCTAGCTAGAAGAGTATGACAAGAAAAATCAGTAAGAGGAATAGAATTGAAAAAAAGAGACAGAAGGTCATAATTGCAGATAATATGATAATCTACATGGAATATTCAAGAGGATCCACAAAGTATCAGAAAGAGAGTTTGGTTTGTTATATATTTCATTAATAGTAAAAACCCATACAGGTCAACAGCAATCAATCAGAAAATATAAGTTTTAAAAAGAACAATCCATTTATAGTAACAAAAAGAGCCCTAAAGTACCTAAAAAGAATTCCAACAAAATGTGTTAATGCGTTTATGGAGAAGGTAAACATTTACCGAAAGGCAATAAAGAAAACATAAATGAATGAAGAACTATAGTATGTTCATATATGGGAAGACCAATTTTATTTATTTTTTTTTTTTTTTTTGAGACAAGGTCTCACTCCCGTGGCCCAGTCTGGAGTGCAAAGGTGCAATCTTGGCTCACTGTAGCCTCAAACTCCTGGGCTCAGGTGATTCTCTCACCTCAGCCTCCTGAGTAGCTGGGACTACAGACTCACACCACCACACCCAGCTAATTTTTTGTATTTTTAGTAGAGATGGGTTTTTACTATGTGGCCCAGACTGGTCTCGAACTCCTGGGCTCAAGTGATCTGCCTACCTCAGCCTCCGAAAGTGCTGGGATTACAGGCATGAGCCACCACGTCTGGCCAAGACCAAATATTTTTAAAGATGTAAATTATCAGCCGGGCGTGGTGGCCCATGCCTATAATCCCAGCACTTTGGGAGGTTGAGGCTGGCAGATCATGAGGTCAGGAGATCAAGACCCATCCTGGCTAACATGGTGAAACCTCGTCTCTACTAAAAATACAAAAAGAAAATTATCTGGGCATGGTGGTACTGCCTGTAGTCCCAGCTGCTCAGGAGGCTGAGGGAGGAGAATCGCTTGAACCCAGGAGGCAGAGGTTGAGGTGAGCCGAGATCACGCCACTGCACTCCAGCCTCGGCCACAGAGTGAGACTTCGTCTCAAAAAAAGAAAAAAGAAAAGAAAAAATAAAGATGTAAATTATCGTTATATTAATCTAAAAATCCAGGCAATTCCAACCAAAAATTAATATATATATTAATTTTAATATATATTAACCATATATGTATTTTTGGGGGCAGAATTTGACAAGCTAGTCATAAGAGCCAAGAATAATAAGATAAGGCAGGGGACAATTTATGCTATTAGATATTAAGATTTATAAAGTGAGTTCAATGTTGTGGAATTTGGTTCAGAGACAGATAACACAAACAGGAGAACTTGGTATGCCAGAGGAAGCGTCACACATCAGTGAGGACACGATAGACCATTCAATAAACAATGCAGAAACAACTGGTTACTTCCACGCTAAAAATAAAAAAGGAGATTCATATCTTTTCCCAGTCACAGAAATAACCTCCAGTTAGGTTACAGTCTTAAATACAAAAAGCAATGTGTTAAAATTGTTAGAGAAAGATATAAGGAGCTATGTTTATGAACGGAGTAGGCAAGGATTTTTTTGCATGATATTAAAGTTATAAAGCATTGAAGAAAAATAGGTATTACTGCTGGGTGAGCAAATGACGATATAAACACAGATTAGGGGAAGATATTTGAAATGAACATAACTGCAGAGAAAAGTTAAAATTAGAAAGTTAGGGCTGGACATGGTGGCTCACGCCTGTAATCCTAGCACTTTGGGAGGCTGAGAAGGGTGGATCATGAGGTCAGACGTTCGAGACCAGCCTGACCAACATGGTGAAACCTCGTCTCTACTAAAAAAACAAAAATCAAAAATACCTGGGCGTGGTGGCACACGCCTGTAATCCCAGCTACTCAGGAGGCTGAGGCAGGAGAATCGCTTGAACCCAGGAGGTGGAGGTTGCAGTGAGCCGAGATGGCATCATTATACTCTAGCCTGGGCGACAGAGTAAGACTCCGTCTCAAAAATAAATAAATTAAATAAAATAAAATTAGAAAGTTAGAAGACCTGCCTTGCCTGCAAGGTTGACTCTTGGCTGGCATGTGAGAACTTAGATTTCAGGAGGGTTCCCACCATTCCCAGAACTGATAAGAGCGACTGGCTGTGCCTAAGTGATCTGTACAAATAGTGTGGTTTATGCTGAACACCTGCTTTCCTTCTGAGAATCTGGAATTTCGGTACAGACGAGGCAGAGGCTGCCTGCATGAGCAGCCCCCAACAAACACCTTGGTCCCTAAGTGTCTAATGAGCTTTCCTGGTGGCAACACTTCACACCGGTTGTCATAATGTGGTGCTGGGGAAATGAAGTGCAGCCTGTGTAACCGCAGAAGACTCTCGGAAGCTTGCACATGGTTTCCTCTGGACTCCACCCTCTGTGCCTTTTCTCCTAGCTAATTTTGCTTTGTACCTTTTTACTGTAATAAATCTTTGCTATAGTAGGACGATAGGCTGAGCCTCTTGAGCCTCCTAGTGAGTCACTGAGCCTAGAAGTGGTCTTGGGAACCCCCAACATGCTAACAAAAGATTTGCATTCAAACGTCCTAAAATTCAATTACAATAATGGACATGAAAAAGACAAGTAATACAATGAGAAAAAAATAGGCAAAGAAAATGAATAGGCAATTCTTAAAAGGGAAAAATCCCGTGGTCAATAAAACTATGAAAAGATGGCTGGGCGCGGTGGCTCACGCCTGTAATCCCAGCACTTTGGGAGGCCAAGGCAGGTGGATCATCTGAGGTCAGGAGTTCAAGACCAGCCTGACCAACCAACATGGTAATACTCTGTCTCTACTAAAAGTATAAAATTAGCTGGGTGTGGTGGCATGTGCCTGTAATGCCAGCTACTCGGGAGGCTGAGGCAGGAGAACTGCTTGAACCAGGGACGTGGAGGGTACAGTGAGCTGAGATTGCGCCATTGCACTCCAGCCTGGGCAACAAGAGCAAAACTCTGTCTCAAAAAAAAAAAAAAAAAAAAACTATGAAAAGATGTTCCGTCTCAAAACAAAAAATATCCTTATCTGGGGGTGGCAGGACTTTAGAACCTGAACACACAGAATGGTAGTGACATTTGTAGAGAATCCACTTTGGAGAACAAACCGGCCACCTCTAGGTAAGCTGAAGACGACGTGTGCATCCCGTGAACCAGCACACTACATCAGCGAGGCAGGCGTGAAGAGTTATTTGCACAAGTTTATTATAGCACTGCTTGTAATAGTGCAACACTGGAAGCAACCTCAGTGTCCATCAAAAGAAGAGAAGCTAAGTAAATCACGGCATACTCATTCACTAGAAAGTTATACAACAATTAAAATTAACCAAATGGATAGGTAAATCTTGAAACTGTCAAGTTCTCAATTGATATGTGGAGCATATTACCATATTGAGTAATTTTCAGACATGCAAAATATACAGTATTGTATTTTACTATTATGTAATACCATTATATACAAAGATACATAGGTACTCACAAAAGTTCATATGAGGCTAATTTCGGTTATCTCTAAGGAAAAAGAAAGTGCAATGGGATGGAAAGAAGAGGGAAATAAGAATCCTTTGACAATAATGTTTCCATTATATTAAAAAAAACACATCTGATGCCTGGCGGTGGCTCACACCTGTAATCCCAGCACTTTGGGAGGCTGAGGCGGACCACAAGGTCAAGAGATCGGTATCATCCTGGCCAACACAGTAAAACTCTGTCTCTACTAAAAGTACAAAAATTAGCTAAGTGTGGTATGTAGTGGTTCGTGCCTGTAGTCTCAGATACTCAGGAGGCTGAGGCAAGAGAATCGCTTGAACCCAGGAAGCAGAGGTTGCAGTGAGCCAAGAACGCACCACTTACACTCCAGCCTGGCGACAGAGCAAGATTCCACCTCAAAAACAAAACAAAACAAAAAACACATCTGAAGCAAACAGGTCAACACACTAAATATGCCAGAAAGCCACATGAGTCATGTTATATTATTTCCTATAGATTTAAATTTTTTAAATATGTTTCATAATTTTTAAAATTTGAAAGATATTTGAAGGATAATTTTTTCAACAGAGATATTAAGTGGGAAAATAGGATTTCTTCTGTCTTGTGATATAACAAATTATAGATATTCTAGATAAGGTTGCCTTCAGATCAAATGTTAATATTATTCTAACTTGTCCTGCACAAGCTCCAGTACAAAGCAGTCATTCCCAGATCAGTTCTGCACATTCAGTATCCAAAATAAATTGTATTAGCCGGGCACGGTGACTCATGCCTGTGATCCCAGCACTTTGGGAGGTCAACACAGGTGGATCGCTGTAGCTCAGGAATTCAAGACCAGCCTGGACATCATGGTGAAACCCTGTCTCTACTAAAAATACAAAAATGAGCCAGGCATGGTTGTGGGCACCTGTGGTCCCAACTGCTACAGAAGCTAAGGCAGGAAAATGACTTGAACCCAGGAAGTAGAGGTTGCAGTGAGCCAAGATCGCACCACTGCACTCCAGCCTGGGCAACAGAGCAAGACTCTGTCTCAAAAAAAAATTATATTAAATTATAATTATATATTATATATAATAATGTAAATAAATTATATGTAATTTAATTATAATGATAATTTGCACAAACCAGGAAGCCAACACGTCATTGTTGTGAAACAGGAATTCTCTTTGGCCATTAAAACTCCACCTGTGTTACAGACAAGCTGCCACACTCCCTCCTCTGACACTGTCCCTTGCCCCCTGCCTTACTCAGCTAAAGCGAAATTACTTTCTTTGTTCTCATTTCAAACCTCTCTTTAAAAGGTAACCTTGGCCGGGCACGGTGGCTCACGCCTGTAATCCCAGCACTTTGGGAGGCCGAGGCGGGCGGATCACGAGGTCAAGAGATTGAGACCATCCTGGTCAACATGGTGAAACCCCGTCTCTACTAAAAATACAAAAAAATTAGCTGGGCGTGGTGGCACGTGCCTGTAGTCCCAGCTACTCGGGAGGCTGAGGCAGGAGAATTGCTTGAACCCAGGAGGCGGAGGCTGCAGTGAGCCGAGGTCGCACCATTGCACTCGCGCCTGGTGCCTGGTGACGGAGTGAGACTCTGTCTCAAAAAAAAAAAAGGTAACCTTGAGGAATTTCTCCAGAGATATAAAATCTCCATGAAGGCTTCTTCAATAAACAAGACAATAGAACATATGAGTATATTCATGTCCCAGTGACGGTTTCCACTCGGAAGTACAGACTGATTTACCCTTGATTTCTCTGATCTATCATTTAGTGTCTATTTCCATAGGAGAATATATATGTCAGAGATATTGGCAAATAAATGGAAAAGAAGAAAAGCTCAAATCAAGTTCAGTTTAAACTACTGTGGTGGATAATCATGTGATAGCTCAGAGAGAGATTTTATGAGGAGGTTTAACCATAAAAGCAACAAAGTGTTATCTGAGCCTAGATCCCTGCTGTGAAGAGCACATGAGTATCTCACGCTCATTACGACTTAGTTCTTGGCAGCAACAACTTTCACCACGGCAGAGCATGCAAAAGGAAGAGAGCGTCTGTGACCATGATTAATAATTAGTGGGTTTGGTGAGTATTGTTCCCAAGTTCAGGAAATAGCCAGAGCAGTCTCCGGCCGAACCTACGTATCTTCATACAGGACAAGCTGTTTGAGGACAGTTATGGAGGCAGAATGCAAATCTGGAGGCATCTGGGAAGTCTAGAAGGTAAGTGTGCCTTCTCCCAGGCAGATGGAAGAGTGCCAAGGGCCCTCAGTGATTCTGTGCTGAACGCTGGCTCTCAGACCTCTGACGGCAGCTCCCTGCAAAAAGTCCTCGACTGCCAAGAGGGCGTTCCAGCTAATACTGCTGAAGTTCTCAACTAGGTCACAGCGTCTTTATGAATGTGCTCAGTTATTTGGGGGTATAAAAGTATACTACCGGCATTTCTATCACAGGGAGGAGAAAAAAGCAATGTATTTTAGCTGCAAGCCTCAGACTCACCCAGGCTGTGGAACATAATGAAGCCATTTAAATGTGCTCGGCAGTGTCGGCACTGCTGGTGGTGTGACTAATAGAGGTTTTTTCCCTTATTTTCCCTTATCACCCAGTGAGACTGAGGACTGGAACCAGGGCTAACGTGGGCTCTGGTGAGCTGAGGGCATCTGCTGCCACATCTCCCTGCAGAGAAGTTCAGAATGGTGCATAGACCCAAAGAAAAAAACGGCCAGGATTTCTGCAGAATGTCACAGTTAAATAGTGGTTGAGGCAGAGGCTCCTCTCTCTGTCCTCGCCTCTCCAAACAGGTGACTTAACTGCTCTGGGGCAAGCCTGCTTTCTAGTATGAGAGATGGCTGGTATTTCTTCAACATGTCACTTTTTTTTTTTTTTTTTGAGACACAGTCTCGCTCTGTCGCCAGGCTGGAGTGCAGTGGCGCAATCTCGGGACGCTGCAACTTCCACCTCCCGGATTCCAGCGATTCTCTCGCCTCGGCCTCTCAAGTAGCTGGGACTTCAGGCGCACACCAACATGCCAGGCTAATTTTCATATTTTTAGTAGAGCCGGGGTTTTACCATGTGGGCCAGGATGTTCTCGATATCTTGACCTCATGATCCGCGTGCCTTCAAAGGGCTGGGACTACAGGCGTGAGCCACCGCACCCGGCAACATGTCATTCTCAGTGATTTTCATATGAAACCCAAAATCTAGTTTCCAGCCTTCAGGACTCTGCAAGTCCCTCTGCATGCCTCAGGCCCGCTGCCTCTTACTCCCACCAACAAGCTCACTCCAGTGATGGCCCAGAGCTGCCACACCACCGTGCCCTGCTTCTCAGGCAGAATGTCGGCCTCTTCTCTTCATTAGCACATCCTGCCTCCAACATTCACCGACTTTCTATTCCTCCAAGCAACTCAAATTTTAATTTTTTTTTTGAGACGCAGTCTCACTCCGTTACCCAGGCTGGAGTGCACTGGCGCAATCTCGGCTTGTTGCCACCTCCCCCGCCCAGGTTCAAGTGATTCTCCTGCCTCAGCCTCTTGAGTAGCTGGGATTACAGGCACGCAGCACCACGTCCAACTAATTTTTTTTTTTTTTTTTTTTTTTTAGTAGAGACAGGGTTTCACCGTGTTAGGCTGGTCTCCAACTCCTGACTCTAAGTGATCCAACCGCCTCAGTCTCCCAAAGTGCTGGGATTACGGGCATGAGCCACCACACCCGGCCAAAATTTTAAGAATTAAAAAAAAAAATCCTAGGCAACCACAGTGGCAGGCACTGTTAAGAACCAGAAAAAAAAAGTGATTCACACTCTGAACAGCCTGCCTGCATCTTTACTCTCTGTCCCCTCCACACTTAGAGTCTACATCAGTGTCAATGTGGTGACATGTTGCTTTTTAAAGTGTGTGTACGTGTGTGTGTGTACGTGTGTGTGTACATGTGTGTGTTCTGCCCTTACAAGCAAGCCTTTCGGGGCCCATCTGTATAGATTACAGTGTGTCCAAAGAACCCAGCACACAGCTCTGCATACACTGGAATTCCTTTGTCTTCTAACCATAGAAAAGGGCCCAAATTTTTGTCTGAGGATAACTTGAAATTCACGATACATAACAACTTTGTGTCATGGGCATCAATCAGAATGGATTCCTCGATGACTATGGGAGTGGGCGTGTGGGTGTCTGTCTGTCTGTCTTCCTACCAGAATATAAACCAGCCAGAGTCCCGAGCAGAGTCCTGGAGACCCACTGTGGGACCAGGTATCAACCCTTCCTTGCTGATTTGTGGGGTCCCAGAGATCCTAGAGGCAGGGCCTGGGTGGTGGGAAGACTGGGGTGGCAGAGCGAGCCGCAGCTCTTGACCAACACGTGTGGCTGTGTCTCAATGTTTAACAGGTGGTGTGGCCATCTGTATGCACACCAGCTACACAGTCACCTTGCTGTCGATGCTGCTGAAGATGAGGATGATGAAGACAACCGCTTCCAACATCCCCATGCGGACCCATGATTCGGAAGAGCAGAGCCTTGGCTCAGGTGGCGTCTAAGGAACCTGGGCTAACACCTAAAAAGTGGAACTTTATGGAAGGGGTTCTTTTCAAGAATGACATTTGAAGAGGCAAAAATTCCAAGGCTGTATTTTTAAGACCTTATTCATCTGTAAGTCTTAAATCCACCCACAGTTCATCCAGAAAGCCACACAAACTTACTCTGCAAACCTTCCAACCTACCTACCTTCCTTCCTCCCCTTCCTTCCTCCCTCCTCTCTTTCTCTCTTTCTCTCCTTCTTTCTTTCTTGACAGAACCTTACTCTGTCACCCATGCTGGAGTGCAATGGTGTGATCTCGACTCACTGCAACCTCTGCCTCCTGGGTTCAAGAGATTCTCCGGCCTCCACCATCACGCCTGGCATTTGTTTGTTTGTTTGTTTGTTTTTGTTTGTTTGCTTGTTTTTGTATTTTGGTAGAGATGGGGTTTCACCATGCAGGACAGGCTGGTCTTAAACTCCTGACCTCAGGTGATCCGCCCACTTCAGTCTCCCAAAGTGTTGTGATTACAGGCGTGAGCCCCTGCGCCTGGCCGCTCTGCAAACCTTTCAAAGGTCTGCAGTCTGGACTGACCCAGGTGTGTAAGTAAAGCCCTACCCTCCGCTGAGAACCATCAACACATGTTCCAGGAAGCTGAAATCTGACCAGGCATCACTCCATTCAGAAAGAGCAACAGCAAGGCTCGGCATTTCCAAACTCCCTTCTTAGGACTCAACTGCAGGTGACAGCAGTCTGTACCATCGAGGGCTCTGATCATAGTGGACCACCTGGTGGCTGTCTCAGGGAGGCAGACAGGCAGATCAGGCATCATATGGTGTGATGAAAAGCAAGACCTCTCTCGCTCCTGGCCTCCAGAGATCCTCCAGTCTTGGCCTCCCAAAGCACTGGGATTATGCTATTCTCCATTCTTATCTATGTGTTTGAAATAGTTAAAAATAATGTGAGCTTTGAAGTGCTATTTTAAATCTGACAGACAGGCCTTTTTCTCTTTTGTTTCCCAGGCAAAGGAAGGCATTCCAGGCAGAGGAAATGGTGTGATGAAAAGCAAAGAGGCTCTAGAATACATGTGAATGTCAAGAAATGACAACTCCTGCATCTCAAATGGCTGGAGACGAGGCTGGGTGAGTCAGGAACGAGCCTTGAGGCCAGGCGTGGTGGCTCGCACCTGGAATCCCAGCATTTTGGGAGGCTGCAGCGGGTAGGTCACCTGAGGTCAGGAATTCAAATCATCCTGGCCAACATGGTGAAACCCCATCTCTTCTAAAAATACAAAACTTAGCTGGGCGTGATAGTGGTGCATGCCTGCAATCCCAGCTACTTTGGGAGCCTGAGGCAGGAGAACTGCTTGAACCCAGGAGGCAGAGGTTGCAATGAGCCAAGATTGCACCATTGTACTCCAGCTTGGGTGACAGAGCAGGACTCCATCTCAAAAAAAAAAGGAATGAGCCTTGAAGGCAACCTGAGAAATGGGGACTGAGCTCACGCCACGAGCAAAGGGGAGCCACCAGGGCCAAGTCCCCAAAGCAAGCACCTTCCAGAGGTTGCACCCATTGCTACTGCTGCAGCTGTGAAGCGCGTGCCCACAGGAGGGACCGCATAGGCAGCTGGGGCTGCCGTGGGCCCTGGACCAGGCTGTGTCTGCCGCCATAGCAGCTGTTCCCGTGGACCTGCAGCCGTGCTCAGGATGACACAGGTGGACATAGGGTAAGTCACTGTCTCCTGAGGCCATCGGGCTGCAAGGAAAGGGCAGGTGTGGGCCAGCTTCTATGAAAGCCCTCGACAGTGACCTGTCAGGGACCTGGGAGCCCTTCTCCCACCTGGGGGGTCTGGGATTCCGCCACGCCTGCTTCCTCCCATGCTCTGAGCACAGCAGTGGCAGCTGGTGCCCAGCTCCAAGTTCCACCTCTTCTCCTACTTAGAGCAAGACCACCATGGACAGTAGACCTCCAGCCAGCAGGCTCTGGAGAAGCCAATCCAGCTGGCTCCCTCTGGCCAAACGAGGATCTCCCCGGCCGCTTTTCTCTGCTGGCCACCTCTGGCTCTGTGGTCCTCCCCTGACTCTGGCCATCCTGCTCATTCCACCTCCAGGCTCCCTTCTGGTTTCTGGGAATGACACCCCTAAACCCTGCAGAGCTGCACTCAGGAATACCAACATTCACTGGTAACGGGAAGAAATTCCTCATGACTGATGATTATCCTGCCAGGAGTATTCCGACCCAAGGAACAGCTGCTTAACAAGGCTTAGCAATATTCTGCTTCCCCATCCCCAGGCCCTGCGGGACCCGAATAGGAAAAGATGGAGATCTTGGATCCCTGGGAGGGGACTCTTTGGGAAGGGACCTTAGGCCGGGCCAGAGTCCTCTATCTTTGCCCTCAGGGCACAGAAGAAGCAAGTTTCTTTCCACCTGGCTCTCCAAGTCACTTCAGGCTCTCTCCCAGGCCGGTTCTGACCTTCTTCCAGCCTCCCTCAGCCACTTGGCCCACAGCCTCCGGCCTCCAGCCTCCCCCTGGCCGGTCCCGTAGCTCTCTGGCTCCCTCCCATAGCGGCGCCTCCCGCCTCTCCCAGCTTCTCCTAGTGCATTATTGCTGTTGTGATTTGTTTATCTCACGAAACTTCCCCTGCTGCTCCTCTCTGCTGGCCCCTCCAGCCCTAACAGAGCTTTTGGTAGAAATGTTAATATGTCACGAGCCCCCTCCTACCTTTTAGACATTTTCTCTAGAAGGAAAAAGATTAAAGACAATCTCACAAGAGTCTGAGAGCGGTGGCGTTTCTCCCCAGCGACTCTCTACACACTCTGTACGTACGTGTGGATGTGCAGCCTCCTCTAAACAAACCACAAATGCAGGACTCTAAAATTCCAGGACTTATGAAATGGAAAACTAATTCTACAAACCCAAAGTTACAATTTTCAGACATTTCCACGCTGAGGTATGTACACTAAGGTGTGACTGATCACCTCTACAAATGACAGAGACTATGCCCTGACTGTCCCCCCCAAGAAGAGAAAAATAAAGCAAATGTGGCCTCGGAAGCTGCAAAAGTGGACTCAGGACGTCATTAGGCACCAGAATAATCCCTAGGGGTGGAGGAGGACCATGTCATTTTCACAGGAAATGGCTCTCTTTTTCTTGAGACAGAGTCTTGCCCTGTCACCCAGGCTGGAGTGCAGTGGCACCATCACGGCTCACTGCAGCCTCCACCTCCCAGGTTCAAGTGATTCTCATGCCTCAGCCTCCCGAGTAGCTGTGACTACAGGTGTGCCCCACGACACTCGGCTAATTTTTGTATTTTTAATAGAGTTTCCCCATGTTTTCCCGGCTAGTCTCAAACTTCTGACCTCAAGTGATCTGCCCACCTTGGCCTCACAAAGTGCTGGGATTACAGGCTGAGTCACTGCGCCTGGCTAGAAAGTGACTCATTATATAGTAAAAGAAAAATACACTGTCAGGAAAGACAATTTCAGAAGGAAAAATACTAAAACATTCAGAAAATCATTTTACCAGTCGGGTGCAGTGGCTCATGTCTCAGGCAGGCGGATCACCTGAGGTCAGTAGTTCGAGACCAGTCTGGCCAATATGGCAAAACCCCGTCTCTACTAAAAATGCAAAAACTACCCAGGCGTGGTGGTATGCGCCTGTAATCCCAGCTTCTCGGGAGGATGAGGCAGGAGAATTGCTTGAACCCAGGAGGCGGAGGTTGCAGTGAGCTGAGATCACACCACTGCACTCCAGCCTGGACAACAGAGAGACTCTGTCTCAAAAAAAAAAAAAAAGCAAAAAAAAAATCATTTTTCTAACCATAGTCCTAGTCAATGGATCAAAAACATGTTCTAGTCACCTATTAATGGCATTTCCTTTAAGTTTCAGATAAAAAATGATGCAAAGAAAGAATGCACTTTCTAGTAAGTCACTAGCTCTTCTGGGAATTGAATGGGATGAGCTTTTCTGTCGGCCTCACGTGGACATCTGCTTCTCCGCGCTGTGCAGCAGCATCCTCTTCTGTGGGGCCTGATGCCTGCATGGATGGCAGAGAACATGCAGCATTCTCTGGAGGACGCACTTCCTTCTGTCCATGTCCATCTCCCACTGAATGCCCTGGGCCTCCCACTGCACAGGCCATTCTAAGAGGGGAAGTAAAATGAATGGGCTGCGAGACGGAGAGCCGTGAGGCAGAAATTACGACTCTCTCAGTAGATGGTGGAAAACAAAATCACAGGTAAGAAGCCACATCTCCATATCAAGAGCTCCTCCAAGTTGGGTCTACCAAGGGTTTGCTACCAACTCCCAGAAGTAAGTGTAGAAATTGAGAGCAAGCATTTAGAATGTTTTTGCAGCAATATGTATAATTTTATATCAATTTTTTTGTTTGTTTTTGAGACGGAGTTTCACCCTTGTCACCCAGGCTGGAGTGCAGTGGTGTGATCTCGGCTCGCTGCAACCTCCACCTCCCAGGTTCAAGCAACTCTCCAGCCTCAGCCTCCCAAGTAGCTGGGATTACCATGCCTGGCTAATTTTTTGTATTTTTAGTTGAGACGGGGCTTCACGATGTTGGCCAGGCTGGTCTAGACCTCCTGACCTCATATGATCAGCCTACCTCGGCCTCCCAAAGTGCTGGGATTACAGGCGTGAGCCACCATGGCCAGCCCAATTGTTCTTAATAATAAAAAGATTCAGGACTTTTTAATGTCTTTTGGGTTTGGGTTTTTTTTTCCCACTTTTCTATTCATGTTTACTGTCTGATGGAGATGTTAAAACTGGTCCTTCATCACAGACAGTGTGAGGAGTACTGCTCTACATGACTCTCCTATGTTTAAAAAACCAGAGTTTTGTGATTCTCAAATAACAATATATATATTTTTTTAAGACGGAGTTCCACACTGTCATCCAGGCTGGAGTGCAGTGGTGCAACCTAGGCTCACTGCAACCTCTGCCTCCCGGATTCAAGTGATTCTAGTACCTCAGCTTCCCGAGTAGTTGGGATTACAGGCGCCCGCCACCATGGTCAGCCAATTTTTGTATTTTTTTAGTAAAGACGGGTCTTACCATGTTGGTCGGTCTGGTCTTGAACTCCTGACCTCAGGTGATTGGCCTGCCTTGGCCTCCCAAAATGCTGGGATTACAGGTGTGACCACCGTGCCCAGCCAAATAACAACATTCTTCTTTTTTTTTAAGACAGGGTCGCAGCCAGGCGTGGTGGCTCACGCCTGTAATCCAAGCACTTTGGAGGCGAAGGCAGGCGGATCACCTGAGGTTGGGAGTTTAAGACCAGCATGACCAACATGGTGAAACCCCGTCTTAAAAAAAAAAAAAAAAAAAAAAAGACAGGGTCTTGCTCTGTTGTCCAGGCTGGAGTGCAGTAGTCCAATCAATCATGCTCACCACGGCCTCAACCTCCTGGACTCAAATGATCCTCCCACCTCAGCCTCCCAAGTAGCTAGGACTACAGACACATGTCACCATGCCTGGTTAATTTTTATTTATTTATTTAGTAGAGATGAAGTCTCACTATGTTGCCCAGGCTGGCTTTGAACTCCCACGCTCAGGCAACCTTCACACCCTGGCCTCCCAAAGTGCTGGGATTACAGGTGTGGGCCACTGCACCCAGCTACAATATTCTTATTTGCACAGAAATTTGCAGATTCCCTGGATTAATCCAAACAAATGCACTCTGTACAAAAGACAGTGTTGCCAGCCAACAATGGAAGGAAATGTGTTTGTTTCCAAAAAGCTTAAAGTAGTCAACTGGGAAGTCACATAAAGCCTTTTTTGCCATGATGCCCATAGGCCCCGGGGCCCCAGCTGCGGCATCACCATGTGTCAGGGTACAGTTGTGCTCGGCCAGGGAAGCAGGCCTCACCACGGCTGGGTGATCACAACCACCATCACCCACCCAAGGCTTCCTGAGTACTGGAGGAACACGTTCCCCTGCTACAAAAACTACATCCAGATGCTTCCAGGAGCCAACAGGGCCTTGAAATGGGTGGCAGGAGGGCAGACTACTAACAGCGAAATAAGATTACATACGCCATACATCCAGAGAGAAGGGAGGTTGAACATTCACATCTGCTCAAAGTTGGAGTCTAAAGATGGACTTCAGAGGTGCATGATTATGAGACAGAGCTGTAGGTTACATCTGTCTAGCCCTCACTTGGCAAAGGACACACCACCGGGGCAATGGGCAGGAACAGGAGGAAGAAAGAAGGGAAGGAGAAGGAGAAAGAAGGAGCAGAGGAGGGAGGAAGTTGTGGCTTAAGATGCCACAATCGGCTCGTTGTGGTGGCTCCCGCCTGTAATCCCAGCACTTTGGGAGGCCGAGGCAGGCGGATCACGAGGTCAGGAGTTCAAGATCAGCCTGGCCAACACAGTGAAACCCGATCTCTACTAAAAACAGAAAAGTTAGTTGGGCATGGTGGCACATGCCTGTAATCCCAACTACTCAGGAGACTGAGGCAGGAGAATTGCTTGAACTGGGACCCAGGAGGCGGAGGTTACAGTGAGCCAAGATTGTGCCACTGCGTTCCAGCCTGGGCTACAGAGCAAGACTCCATCTCGAAAAGAAAAAAAAAAAAAAAGATGCCACAATCTTCATTGCAGAGGAATTCTGCTGTTTTGTGAGCCTTAGAAGCATCTGTGATCTCACTGACCAGAGATTCCAGCCCCAGATCCACCTTAAGTAATTTTCAACAAGTCACTTCACTTCTCTGTGCCTTATGTTTCCAGCTACAAAATGAAGGTGTTGAGCTATGTGGTCTCATTCATTTATTCCAGCAATACATATTTATTAGGCACCTACCACCTGCCACACATGCTGTTTTGCCCTGGAGATCCAGCAGTGAGCAGATCCCAGCCCCCACGGGGCTCACAGCCAAGCACACTCTGTATTCCTTTCCCCTAGCTTTGGAGTTCTCAGACTCGGCACCATGTACTTTTATTTCTGTGCTCCAGTGTTTCCAGGTTTAGACATTCTTACCAAAAATAGGAAAGAACAAGGAAAAGTCAAGTAGCACGCATTATAAAATTTGCTTCAAAAAAATACAATATACCAGCTGGGTACACTGGCTCATACCTGTAATCCCAGCACTTAGGGGGGCCAAGGCAGGAGGATCACGAGGTCAGGAGATCAAGACCATCCTGGCCAACATGGTGAAACCCTGTCTCTACTAAAAACACAAAAATTAGCTGGGCGTGGTGGCGTGCGTCTGTAGTCCCAGCTACCTGGGAGGCTGAGGCAGGAGAATCACTTCAACCCAGGAGGTGGGGGTCGCAGTGAGCCAAGATCGCACCATTGCACTCCAACCTGGAGACAGAGCCAGACTCTGTCTCAAAAAAAAAAAAAATAGAAAGAAAGAAAGAAAAAGAAAATACAGTATACCAAACTTCTAACTTATAAAACAAATTTAATTCATAACATTGCTAACATAGGTTTATAAAGAATTCACTGAAATGTTCTTTTAAATAATAAAAATCCTATAGTTCATGTATTAATAATTACAGTATTGATTATCAATTATGTTCCAGACACTATGCTATTTTATATGCAATATCCTTTAACTTTCACAATAAACCTATGATGGAGGCAACATTTATTCCCATTTTAGAGTTGAAGATGTTGAGGATGAATGAGGTTAAAACTAACTTGCCCAAAGCCCATGGCTGGTAAATGACAGAACTAAGATATGAACGTGGCGCTTACGTGCTTAACTTTCTTACCTGTATACACTTTGTTCATCAAAATTTAAGTGATGCCGGTGGCTCACACCTGGAATCCCAGCACTTTGGGAGGCAGAGGTGGGAGGATCACAAAGTCAGGAGTTCAAGACCAGCCTGACCAACATGGTAAAACCCCGTCTCTATACTAAAAATACAAAAAAAATAGCCAGGCATGGTGGCAGGCACCTGTAATCCCAGCTACTCAGGAGGCTGAGGCAGGAGAATCGCTTGAATCCGGGAGGTAGGGCTGCAGTGAGCTGAGATGGTGCCCCTGCACTCCAGCCTGGGTGGCAGAGCGAGATTCTGTCTCAAAAAAAAAAAAAAAACACACTACTGCACTGGTGATGCAGAATGTACAAGCAGCTGACGGTGGTGGTGGTGTTTTGGGAAGGCAATAAGCATTCTTCACTGTAACTACTCAAAAACCTTTCCAAATGACAAACCCGGTATTTCACTCTCGTGTCTTAAAATTGCACACACGGTTCCCGCTTAGCACACTGACTTATTTCAGGAGCTTTATACTTTACTCCAGTTTTCTGTGGACTATTCCTTTCTATCTATATTCCAAACCCTATCTCCCTTCCTCCCTTCCCCTCCCTTCACTTTCCTTCCTTCATTCCTCCCTTCCCTTCCCTTCCTCCCTTCTCTTCCTGTCCCCTTCTCTCTTCTTCCCTCCCCTCCCTTTCATTTCCTTCCCTTCCCTTCCATATTCTGAACCCTTCCTTCCTCCCTTCTTCACTCCATCTCTCTCTTTCTTTCCTTCTTTTTTCTCTTCTTTCTTTCCAGAGTCTCTGTCACCCAAGCTCAAGTGCAGTGGCATGACCATAACTCACTGCAACCTCAAACTCCTAGGCTCAAGTGATCCTCCTACCTCAGCTCTGGAGTAGCTAGGACTAAAGGTGAATGCCAGGATGCCTGGCTAATTTTTTTTTTTTTTTTTAGAGATAGGGTCTTGCTGTGTTGCCCAGACTGGTCTGGAACTCCTGGCCTCAAGCCATCCTCCTGCCTCAGCCTCCCAAAGCACAGGGATTACAAGTACGACCCACCACACCCAACCCATATTTCTTAACAGAAATTAGAAAGCAAATACCATTGAACTGACATAAATTTCCACTTTGAATGACAAAGGACACCTACCTTTAATTAACCATGGCCTTTAATGTAAAACAAAGCAAGAGAGTAATGGCCTAATTTATAAAAATCTAACATATTCAAATATTTTCCTGAACACATCTACTCTGCAAAGAAAGGTAAGCGGAACCCCTCCACAAGGAAGCGAGAGGAGGAGGGAGGCCGAAGGGACAGTGGCACCAGGCAGGAGGGTGGGGAACAGACCCTCCTTCTCAAAGACCCAGGGGGCGGGAGGCCAGAATGACCTCCTGCAGAGCCAGCCTGTGCGCCACCCGGTGTCCCGCAGATCCGATAATGGGCCCGCTGCCGCTGGAGGAGGGCAGGTCCTTTTAACACAACGGGCTTTTATTCTCTTAGAAACACTTAATAGCAAGCTGGTGTTGCCGGGCCTGGAAAAGGAGCCCCCCGCTGAGCTCATGCAAGTCAAAGGCTTTCAGTCAAACCCAGGAAATTCACAGCTGAGTAAACCAGTGCTCTTTCCCCTTGCTTCCCCTCTTTGAAAGCCCCTGGGAAGAAGACCTTCCCACTTGCAGACTGGAGCACCCCAAGTTAGGAGGCCAAATTGCTGGCCCGTCTCCAACCCAGACCTTCCCACGTGTAACCCAGGAAACACTGCTGTCTCACCAGCTCACCATGCTCGGAGAGCTCTCCTGCCCAGTCCTGTAGCTATCCCTCCTGGCAGGCAGAAACAGGAGGGGCAGCCAGGGGGCACTGAGATCTGGGAGACTCATCTCCATGGAGTGCTCAACAAGGCAAGCACAGCACCCACGCTCAGCTGGGGCCAAGCCCTCCCCAAACCCACAGGTGTGTGACGTGTGAGTGCAAGGTACAAGTGTGGGTTCCACCCAGGCCGACAGGGGTGCGTTAGATATCATATTATTGGGTATTTACTTACAAGTATGAAACGAGAGTCCAACACTAGAAGGCTCAGAATTTCCTCCACTGAGAACAGGACAGGGTAGTGAAATGCTATTTCTTTTTTCTTTTTTTTTTTAAGAGGGAGTCTTGCTCTAAAGTCCAGGCTGGAGTGCAGTGGTGTGATCTCAGCTCACTGCAACCTCCACCTCCCAGGTTCAAGCAATTCTCCTGCCTCAGCCTCCCAAGTAGCTGGGATTTCAGGCACCCTCGACCACGCCTAGCTAGTTTTTTGTATTTTTAGTAGAGATGGGGTTTTGCCGTGTTGGCCAGGCTGGAGTCTCAAACTCCTGACCTCAGGTGATCCACCTGCCTCGGCTTCCCAAAGTGCTGGGATTACAGACGTGAGCCACCGTGCCCAGCACAAAATGCTAAGTCCCAATTTTCCATTAAACTAGTATCATGTATATCATCCACAAAATAACATTTATTTATGAAGCCAGGCACTATACTGAACACCACAGACACCTGATCTCAGTAAATGCTCACTCAGGTCAGGTACTAATAATACTCATCAGACAGGACAGGTACTAACAGTGTCGCTATGTTATAACAGTATCTCTATTTTACAAACAACAAAATTATGGCAAAGAGAGTAAGACACCTGGAATGTGTGTCTGTGGTTGGTTAAGAGATTTTTTTTCCAGTGTGGGTAGGGAGAAAGAAAAGCGGCAGGTGGCATAGATCTTGTCGTAGCCGGACACTCTCGAGTCTGCAGTGCTTTTCAAACTGGAATACACATACAAGTCACCTGGGCTTCTTCCTCCAGTGAGAATTCTGTTTAATAGATCTGGTATGGAACTGGAATTTCGCATTTTCTAACAAGCACCCAGGTAACGTCTTTCCACGGGTGTGCTCAGGTCACACTTTGAATAGAAGGTACTAAGGCTGAGGACAGAGAGAATCGCTTCACATAAGAAATTGTGCATTAAGTTCTGCCACGCCTAAAACTTGAGGTCTATGTGATTCCATGATTTTTCTACAAAGTAGAATATTTCAACATCACTGCAATGTTCAACAGAACTTTAGAAGTACCGGCCAGGCGTGTTGGCTCATGCCTATAATCCCAGCACTTTGGGAGGCCGAGGCAGACAAATCACGAGGTCAGGAGACTGAGACCATCCTGGCTAACATGGTAAAACCCCGTCTCTACTAAAAACACAAGAAATTAGCTGGATGTGGTGGCATATGCCTGTAATCCCAGCTACTTGGGACGCTGAGGCAGGAGAATCGCTTGAACCAAGGAGGCAGAGGTTGCAGTGAGCTGAGATTGCGCCACTGCACTCCAGCCTTAGTGACAGAGTGAGACTTGGTCTCAAAAAAAAAAGTAACATATTCACAAGGCAAATTCTACAGAATCGTTCACTTCCTTCTGGGCTCTGTGAACCTCTTGGAGGCTGGGAATGTGTCATTTCCTTATGCCCAGTGCCCCACATAGTGTTTGTCATTTACTCAGTGACTAGTGAATGCTTGCTGAGAAAGTGTGCCTGTAATCCCGTTGGTCTCCACCAGCGAGACGAAGATGCCAGGTAATCAGGCCACAGACCCTACAGTTAGGGCAGCGGGCACAAACATATTTCAACTCACAACAAACGCAGAGTAGTGATGGCTGCTTTGTGTGCTATGTTGAGTAGAATTCTGAGGCTTCACTGGGGCTCAAGATGTATGTTCATGTGTCTCACCTTGCACTACCCCCATGTAGGCTCCAAACAGGCATGCGAGGTGCCTTTGGAAAGCCCCAGGGCACTGTGGCCAGGGTTCACATTGGCCGAGTGATGAGGTCCATCTGCACCAAGCTGCAGAACAAGGATCATGTGATCGAGGCCCTGCGCAGGGCCAAGTTCAAGTTCCCTGGCCGCCAGAAGATCCACATCTCAAAGGAGTGGGGCTTCACCAAGTTCAATGCCGATGAATCTGAAGACATGGTGGCTGAGAAGCGGCTAATCCCAGATGGCTGTGGGGTTAAATACATCCCCAGTCGTGGCCCTCTGGACAAGTGGCGGACCCTGCACTCATGAGGGCTTCCACTGTGCTGCCCCCTCGTAATATGAACCAATAAATTTACTTCCTGTCAAAAAAAAAAAAAGAAAAAGAGGACCATTGCCAAATCACATATCGATGGGCAACATGACTTTGGAGGAAGGGAATAAAACCACATGAGGCATGGATTGCTACCATTTCTAGGTTAGGAACTAAAGCAGGTAAACAGCGTACAACAAAAATAATGAACTAATAATTAAGAAGTATTATCTCTTTAATACAATAGAACATTTTTGATGTTTGTAAGAACTACAAGCCTAAATCTACGTGGGTGCCTTCTCAGTAAAATTTACCAAATTCCAAATTTCTACTTCTTTTCTTAGAGAACTCTTTCATCTACTCCCAACTGGAGTGCATCAGGGCTTTTCAAAACTTCGTTCATTACTTGCAGTGTCTCCCCTCTCTTGCTTTACAAATTTGGCATCTAGAGATGCCAAAGCCATATCCTAATCTCTTCAAAGATTCTGGGTTTGGTGAAAACACTGCACTCTAGCTCCGCTGTTCAAAGTTTCTTGGCAAAGATCTTACGGATGAATACATCCAATTAATCTCTGAAATATGAAGCCCTCTTTCAAAGTAGTTTTGCATCTTTTGTTCAAATCACCAGTTATTTTGACAAATTTCCCTAGTCTTCTCTCCGTCTTATGGTGCCAATCCTCTAGTATGTTCTTTTTTCTTTTTTTTTTTTTTTTTGGTGGGGGGAACAGAGTCTCGCTCTGTTTCCTCACTGCTGTGCAGTGACACAATCTCGGCCACCGCAACTTCTGCCTTCTGGGTTCCAGCGATTCTCCTGCCTCAGCCTCCTGAGTAGCTATTACTACAAGCACATGCCACCATGCCCGGTTAATTTTTGTATTTTTAGTAGAGATAGAGTTTCACCATGTTGGCCAGGCTGGTCTCAAACTCCTGACTTCAGGTGATCTGCCCACCTCGGCCTCCCAAAGTGCTGGAATTACAGGCGTGAGCCACTGCGCCCGGCCTAGATTGTAGTTTTACATGTTAGTTTTATTCCATCTGCCTTTTCTTCAATTTGGTATGTTGGATCTTCTTTGCGTGGCTTATATATCACTTTTTCTCTGATCCTTTTCACCTCTCTTTATCTCACGTTGGTTGTCCTGAATGGTTTTGTTCCTCTTCTCAATATCCTCTATGATTTTTTTCAGTAAAATCTTAATGGACACCTTGTAATCTTGTCTTCATGTCTGAGTTGATGTTTTTTGTATTTTTCTTCCATTTCTTTCTGGCATATCATAATCTTTCATTTTACGTCTTCCAGGGTTTGTTTGAGATTTTTTCAAATTTCTGATATCAGGTTTTCTTTCATTTCCTCAGATGCTTGTGCAATGGTATTTAGTTCATGTTGGAGGTGGTGGTACAATTTTCATTTTCTTTGTGGTTGTTTTGGGGAGTATTTCCTTCCTTCCATTCATTTTCAGTTTTCTTTTTATAGCAAATTTTTATGGATGTTTGCTGGCATTTTCTGGTCATTCTTAACATCCATTGGATTTTCTTAGACCAGCAAAAACGGGTCTTTCTGAAACCCTCTGGGTGCCTAAGTGCTTATTTCTTTTTTTTTTCTTTCTTTTTTCTTTTCTTTTTTTTTTTTTTTTTTTTTTTTTTTTTTTTTTTTTTTTTTTTTTTTTTTTTTTTTTTTTTTTTTTTTTGAGACGGAGTCTTGGTCTGTCACCCAGGCTGGAGTGCAGTGGCGCGATCTCAGCTCACTCCAACTTCTGCCTCCTGGGTTAAAGCAATTCTCCTGCCTCAGCCTCCAGAGTAGCTGGGACTACAGGCATGTGCCACCACACCCCGGCTATTTTTTTGTATTTTTAGTAGAGACCAGGTTTCATCGTGTTAGCCAGGATGGTCTCCATCTCCTGACCTTGTGATCTGCCCACCTTGGCCTCCCACAGTGCTGAGATTACAGGTGTGAGCCACCGCGCCTGGCCTGAGTGTCTTATTTCAAGAGCATGCTCTTCAGCTGTTCAAGTGCAGAATCTTCGTAAGTAACATCGTTTTTGGTGGGAGCTGGGGTGTTAGCCGTGCTGGTTTGGGACATTTGTTTCTCCAAGCTTGCAGTACACTGTGTCTGTAGTTACACTGCAGGTGTGGGTTCTGACTGGTTTTACTTGCTCTCTTTGTTCATCTTCATATACATCAACAAGAGAATGAATAAAGAAATTTGGAAAATCATAGAAACTCAGATTCAGCTAGGCATGGTGGTTCATGCCTGTAATCCTAGCACTTTGGGAGGCTGAGGTGGGCGGATCATGAGGTCAAGAGATCAAAACCATCCTGGCCAACATGGTGAAACCCCACCTCTACTAAAAATACAAAAATTAGCTGGACGTGGTGGCACACACCTGTAGTCCCAGCTACTTGGGAGGCTGAGGCAGGAGAATCACTTGATCCCAGGAGGCGGAGGTTGCAGTGAGCCAAGATCGCACCACTGCACTCCAGCCTGGGTGGCAGAGGAGTGAGACTCTGTCTCAAAAAAAAAAAAAAAAAAATACAGATTCAGATGACAGTCCCTTTGTTTTAATCCAAAGTATTACTTTGCTTACAGAAAAATCAAACACTACTTTTAACCAGTAGTTTCAACAGTTACAGTGCCCATCACTTATAGGAACAGGAGGAGGCTAAAAATGTTAGGAAAATAAACACAAACGAAGTAAGTATTCATCAGATTAATGAATAGGATGGCCAAGACGAAAGTTACTGGGCGCCATCAGTTGGTGATGGACAGACTGGATTTTGCTGTAGTGGGTAGTTCTGCTTTTACCTACGAAAATTTCAGAGTTGAAAGTTAGTAAGTCACGGCTCCTTACCTGCAGGAGTTTGAACTACAATGTACCTCTTGTAGAAACTGTACCCTCATCACTCTAGGCAGAGAATATCCTGCCCTTAAAAGATCATTTGGAAGAAAAATTTGCAACCCCTCTAAAAATAATTTGGGAATTTGACAATATATCCTGTCAGAGAGACATGGGTAAAATAAATCTGGCCAGGCGTGGTGGCTCACACCTATAATCACAGCACTTTGGGAGACCAAGGTGGGTGGATCACATGAGGTCAGGAGTTCGAGACCAGCCTGGCCAACATGGCAAAACCCCATCTCTACTAAAAGAAAATAATACAAAAATTAGCTGGATATGATGGCACACACCTGTAGTCCCAACTACTAGGGAGGCTGAGGCACATGAATCGCTTGAACCCAGGAGGCTGCAGTGAGTCAAGATTGTATCATTGCACTCCAGCCTGGGCAACAGAAGAAACTCTGTCTCAAAATAAATAAATAAATACAATAATCATAATCATAATCATAAACCTCTCTAGCTGGAAGGTAACCTTCTTTTCTCTTGGCTGTTGGGAGATAGTCTCATGCAGTGATTGGAGGATGGGCTCTGGACTTAGACAAAGCTAGGTTTCTGCCTCTGCTCCAGCACCGCTAGGTGTGTAGTCTCCAGGGGTGAAGCAACCTTGCTAAATTTCAGCCGCAAAATGAGGATAACAGTATCTCCTCTGATTATTGCAAAGATTCGGTGAGATAATAGATGTAAATTACTAAGTATATTTTCTATACACAGTAAGCGCTCAAAAATCGTATTTTATCGTTATCAATATTGTCACTCTTTCCTCTAGTCCTACTTCCAGCTGGGGAACCTGCCCTTTGTTTCTTAACGCAGGACACATGGGAAGATACCTGGAGATGCCCCTTATGTGCAAACATCTAGATACAAAGGTGGTGTTAGTTACGGAAATGTACAAGTGCAGAGAATGATCAAAGCTCCTGAAAGAGGGCCCTTCAGAGGTGCTAGAGCAACGGGGACACCAAGGAACAGAGAAGTCTTTCTGGTGTCCCAGTGTGCTACAGAATCTATGATATAAGTGGCATGCATGGGACCCTATTAATACAGGTGGCTTTTGAAGGCAGGTCTAAGAATGTTATATCATTGTTTCCATGAATAAATATAGCCAGAGGGTTTTTTGTTTTCTTTTCTTTTGAGACGGAGTTTCGCTCTTGTTGCCCAGGCTGGAGTGTAGTGGCACGATCTTGGCTCACTGCAACCTCCACCTCCCTGGTTCAAGCAATTCTCCTGCCTCAGCCTCCTAAGTAGCTGGGATTACAGGCACTCACCACCACACCCAGCTAATTTTTTGTGTTTTTAGTAGAAACAGGGTTTCACCATGTTGGCCAGGCTGGTCTCAAACTCCTGACGTCAGGTGATCCACCCACCTCAGCCTCCCAAAGTGCTGGAATTACAGGCATGAGCCACCATGCCCCGCCTCAGAGGCTTTAGAAAAAAAAAAACAGTGGACCTACAATTGTAACCGTGTTCTTTGCTTCTCCTGTCATTACAAGTTTTAAATTCCACACTCTGGAGCAAAGTGGGGAGCGGGCTGAGAGGGCAGTGGCTTTGCCCGTGAGGAACCCACGTAGCAGACAACCATCGTCCGGGCTGTGTGAGAGGCACAGGAAGACACGAGAGAGGCCAGTGATGGAGAAGAGGACGGGGGCCACAGCCGCAGGCCCAGATGCAGAGGTGCCAGCAGGTTTCCATGCCACACTGGCTTACCCTGTCAGGGTGTGCTACGTCACACGGGAAGTTTTATTACGCTGCTGATTTTAGCAACATGATAGACTTGAAATCCTCTGGCTGTGGAAGGAAGGGGAACTTTTTTCTGGACCTTCCAGGTAAGCAAACCCTGCCTTTAGCCACCAAAGGGACAGTCTTCCTTCCTTTCTGATCTGCCCATGGTTCGGCTCAACCAGACAGACACCCATGCCTCTCCGCAACAGGATGTGGGTAAAAACGTCACCTGGTACTGAAAAGGTGGGTGCTCCTCAAAAATGCCGAAAAGCCACATAGAACTGGCCTGCGCTAGGGGTGGATTGAGTTAACAGCCCACCGTTCCTTACTGTTCATTCAAAACCAGCTACGTGCCTTTCAAGAATCCGGAAAATACCACCCGACAAAGCAGTGCAGCGGAATTGGATGTGCACGGGGTGCCCGAAGAAAAGTGGAAATAAACTGGTTTGACGTAGGCCACCTTTACTTAGGCAAAGGCAAGCCCACTGGGCTTTCTTACAGCAAAGGAGAAGCTTAAGCCCAGAAACGCTAATGACTGGCAGCGCATGATTCTGCCATCATACCCTTTTCTTTCCCAAACTCAAAGAGATGCATCCTCCACAGGAACGCAGACCGAGGGCTGACCTGCCCAAAGACAAACGTGGCAAAGACAGAAACCTCGTGCCTTGATGGTCGGGGAGGCTTGGCGTGCAGGGAACGCGACAACGCACCGTTAGCTCTCTGCAACCTGAGACGGCCAGCCGATCCGCAGATCCCAAGTTCACGTCCTCGTTTGCAGTTTCATCGCTTTCACCATCAGAGCATTTTAGGTGGAAGCGCTGTGGACAAAGCCTGACTTCCAGATCTTCCCCACTTTGCCCAAATTCCTGCAGGTCCTGAGGGCCCTGAGCTCACACTGCTGCATGGATCGTTGTGAGGATGAAGGGAGATCGTGGACCTAAATCACTCAGCACAATTTCCTGCACACAGTAAGCACTCAACAGTTGCTCCATTTTGTTTTTAACATGATGAGCTCAGTGAAATGCAAAACAAATTTGCCAAGAGTTGTTTCCTTAATCCTGAACCCCTTGTGCGTTTTAAGGGAAACTAGACCTCATGGTTCAGATTTCACTCTCAAATAAATCAGCGTGATGTTTGCTCAGTAAAAGCCGTTTTATGCTCTTGTTTTTATGGGTCTTCTTTCCCAAGTCCTAAAATAATAATAATAATAAAAGCTAGTTGTGTTTTGCTAAGGGTAAATAAACTCAGGCTTAAACCCTTCCATCCCCATGGACTCAGGAAGGGGGAATGCCTCTGATCAAAGCCAGATGAGTCCTCTCTGGCCTCCAGCCACCGGCACAGGACTTGGAAGCCAGGGGAAGAACCTCTAGCAAGGAAAGCCAGAAATGTGGATGGGTGAGGGTAGCCCCACAGAAAAGCAGTCATTGACACCCAATAGGAATATTTAGATGGCAGGGGCCATAGGCTCACTCCTCTTCTCTCACAGAGCCAGTGTAAGCATCAAACACATGTTTTGTCCATTATCCCTCCTGCAGAGGGCCACAGACTGCTCTTTGCAGGAATCTGGAGCCTCAGCAAACTTAGATACACAGAGAATGGACAGAACATACAACCTGTGGCCATGTCGTTAGCCACAGACACTGACACTGGGAAATAGCTTGCTTTGTTTGTTTATTTTGGGACAGAGTTTCACTCGGGTTGCCCAGGCTGGAGTGCAGTGTTGCAATCTCAGCTCACTGCCACCTCTACCTCCTGGGTTCAAGCGATTCTCCTGCCTCAGCCTCCCGAGTAGCTGGGATTACAAGCATGCACCACCATGCCAAGCTAGCTTTGTCTTTTTAGTAGAGACGGGGTTTCTCCATGTTGGTCAGGCCAGTCTCAAACTCCCAACCTCAGGTGATCCAACAACCTCAGCCTCCCAAAGGGCTGCAGTTACAGGCATGAGCCACTGCACCCGGCCCGAGAAATGGTTTTCTATGGCGAAGAGCACCCCCAGGATCCCGCTCCTTGATTGAAACATCAGTGCTTTAACTGGCCCTTTTTACCATATACACATCTGTGGCCATCACTCTCCAGCTCTTCTTTTTACGTAGTAGTATCTCATCTATATGAATTCTGAAATTGTGTTTTGCTGCTGTGACTTTGTAAAAAGGCGATTATACTCTCAAACATTGTGGTCGACGTGTAAAATGGTAAACTACCTTGAAAACTCATCTGGAAGTTTTTGTGATTGGAGTATGTAGAGAAAATTTAGCCTCACACAGATATGAAGTAGGAGTATGAAGAACTATTTTAATAGCCTTTTCAGATAATTATGGTTATTCAGCTTTGGTAGTTTCTTAAAAGTTAGTTGCAATGTGGAACCTGAAACTGTATCAGTAAAGTTTTTCTACTTTACTACACGGAAATCCATTGGTCTATGACACAGTTGGAATGGAATTTTACCAGTGTATGATTATATACTATCCTGCACAGGTCATTTAGAAAATAATTATTCACTGAGTTATGCATATCTTGCAAATGCTGACATATGACATTATGTATTTTTTAATCATATGTCCATATCACCATCAATTTCATCAGAAACATCATTAGCTATTGGGAAGCTATCAAGTTCATGGTGACAAATACAAGTTTTCAAAAATTCTAATTTCTACTTGAAAGTTCAAGTTTTATCAATAGCAACGAATGCTGTTAGTTGTTTCCCTTGAAGTGACAGGTTCACTGCCACGTACACAAGCCTGAATAACTGCAGTTGGTCCGTTGCTCTTCCAGGTGAAAATGATGTTCCATGAAAAAAGCAGCTAGTTCAGCTGGCAACTCAAACAACTGCACAGATGCCCTTCCAGAAGGCAATCATGAGGCCACGGTATGGTGGAAGCGCTGTATGTTACCTTCCTTTCCATCATACAGAATATGAAAAGCGCATGTATTCAGGGCCTGAGACTTAAAAAGATTAACATCTGTGCTGCTTCATCCAGGGCATGTTTAAGTGATGCTGGCTCCTTTTTCTATAAGTTGGTGGCGATGAAGAACACAGTGACAAAGGTACAGTGTCGTGCTACTGCCTCAATTTACCTACCACTGCCTTTGCACCATCTACATAAATGTCAGCACAGTATCAAGGAGAAAAATGTCTCAGAATTACAATGAAAATAGCTGTGGCATACGGGACCCCTTGAAGGAGTGTTGGAGAATCCAAGAGGTCCGCAGAACACGCTTTAAGAACTGCTGTGCTACGGAGTGAAAGAAGTCTCAGACAAAAGGGTACATATGTTGTTCCTCCATTTACATGCAATTCTAAAACACACAAAACTATTAGAACCACTGTTCTAATTTTTCTGTATGGTGGAAAGAAATTAGAATAGCAGTTGCCTCCTGGGGAAAGGAGTCTGAAAGCCTTGGCTGGGGAGGGGTTAAGGGGATTTTCTAAGCCAAGGGGAAGGTTCTGTGTCCTAACAGGGTTTGGGGTGCACAGGTGCATGCGCTGGCCACGACTCAGTCAACCACCCTCAAGACTTCCATGTCTCACCGTGTGTACAGTTCACATCAAAAGTAAAATATCTGTAAATAAATATGGAAACCTAGTTAATGACATACATACTTAACTATTTAGGAGGAAGTATACCGACGGATCCAGGTTTCTTTGAAATGCATCAGAAAATAAGACAGACTCAGGCAGGGGTTCCCAGCTCCAGCACTACTGCAATCTGGGGC
This sequence comes from Alouatta palliata, assembly GCA_004027835.1. NCBI lineage: Eukaryota > Metazoa > Chordata > Mammalia > Primates > Atelidae > Alouatta > Alouatta palliata. The sequence continues at coordinate 41,305 of PVKV010014938.1, forward strand.
TAGCTAATTCTCAGCTTCAGCACTGCTGCGGTTTGGGGCTAGCAAATTCCTTGTGGTGAGGGCTTGCTGTGTGGAATGCAAGCTGTGACCAGCATCCCTGGCCTCTACCCCCACCAGATGTCAGCAGTACCCCATCCCAGCTGTCACAACTGAAACTGTCTCCAAACACTGCAGATATTCCTGGGGGGCAAAATCACCCCATGCTGAGGACTGCTGAATTAGAGGGAATAATGGATGAATATGCACTAAAGCAAACATCACAAAACGCGAATGGGATAAACAAGATGATGGGTCTGCAGGAACTCACTGTGAAATTCTTTCAGCTTTACTGAATGTTTCAAATCTTTCATATTAAAACATTGGGTTAAAAAAAGCTATTGTGTATTAAGTAACTTTTTTGCACTCAATATTATATTATATTGCAAAGTTTAGCCATAAGATTGTAAGTCAGTACAGTTTGTTAATTTGCAGGTGTTGTTTTTAAAACTTTTGAACATTTTACGTGAAAAACTCTGTTGTTTATCCACTCAATATGCAACATTTGGGTTGTTTCAAGGTTTTGCTGTTGTGCTGCTATGAATATTCTTGTACAAGTAATGTGTAATTCAACCTCAGTCTCATGTATTGATTTTTTTCCCTTACCGTCATATTTTAATAAGGCTTCTCTATTTTGAGATTAGATAAAAAGTCACCTATATTTTCTTCTAGTTCTTTCAGAGTTTCATTTTCTACAATTAATTGTGTAAGCCTCTGGAGTATACGTTGTTTTTTTTCTTTTTAAGATGGATTCTATTCTGTAGCCCAGGCTAGAGTGAAGTGATGCGATCTCAGCTCACTGCAAACTCTGTCTCCCAGGTTTAAGTGATTCTTCTGCCTCAGTCTCCCAAGTAGCTGGGATTACAGGCACCCACCACCAGGCCCAGCTAGTTTTTGTATTTTTAGTAGACACAGGGTTTTGTCATGCTGGCCAGGCTGATCTCGAACTCCTGACTTCAGGTGATCAGCCTGCCTCAGCTTGCCAAATACTGGGATTACAGGTGTGAGCCACCACACCAAGCCTAGTCTACCTATTTTTTAAACTCCATCTCAAAAACAAAAAGTAGGACGAATAGAAGCAGAAAAGAATTTGTTTTTGTTTTTTTACTTCAAACTTCAGAGGAAGGCCACCTCTGACTGAGGGGCCACCAGACTTGTTAGAAATATTGCTGAATGTTTTCAGCATGTGAGAAAATCATTCCAAAGTTTTGCTCGTTTACTCTTTTCTTTCTTTGGGTTGACCCCACAAGTTTTGTTGGTGACATTAGCTCCCCTATTGGCTGTTACTGTTGATACTATTTCAAAAAAACTCGGATATAGGCTGCACATTTTCTTAAGATTGTAGAAGAATAAAAACGAATTTCCCATTAACAAACTTATTTATACAATTGTCACTCTGGAACTTAATGGACACCATGTGCCTCCTGACAGCAGCGGAGGGAAGGCAGTCATTAGCAGTCACACCAAATGGGGCTGTCCTCGCTCTAGGTTTGGTTTTTATGGCCCTTCTGATCCCTGGGGCCTGCTTCTTCCCGATCCCCTTCTTTCCCAGGCTTAAACTTCAGCCTCCTGCAGATAGAACCAAGGACAGTGCAGCCGTGTGAAATTCGTTACCCATGGGGATCAGAACCACTCAGGCTGTGGTCTTCCCTCCCCAAGCCTGTCCACACCCACCCCAGCCCCCAAAACCCACACCCCATCCTCTTGGAATTTTCACTGTGTTTGGAAATTCTGTGGCTTTCTGAAACAATGCTGGTGTTTCTGGTAGTTAAAGAAAACCAGCTGCAAAACAGCATCCTCCTTTTCAAAGAGACAGTATTTCATGCCTCAAAAAATGGATCTCAACCTCGCCCACCCATCCCTGCCGCCCACATGCTTTACTGGGATATGGTACAGTCACATGCCTTATTCCTTCCGGGTGCCTGACTAGTGAGGGACACTCTCCATCTCGCCCTATGGGGCATCTGGGAAACCTCGTCCTTCTGCGGACGCTTCCCAACCCCAAAGCAGGAGGAGAAACGGAACAGGAAGGAGCGCGAGGTGTGAAGACCCTGGACCCTGGACTCCATCCTCTGCTCACATAACCTCTCCAAGTCTCAGTTCCCACCCTGGTGAAAAACGGAGTCAGTGATCATTCTTCCCTTAAAAGCCCACAGGTTACTGTGAGAACTGAATGTGAACACGCGTGGGAGACTTCAGAAGCTGCTCAGGACGACGTTCATCTCGGTGGCTGTTGTTACTATTCTCTAAACTGTCAACGGGAAGACACCAAGTCTCAAGGAAGAAAACACCAGCTTGTTCCTCTCCTGTTCTGTTCCCACACCCCCCAAATCACCCGCCGGTCTTCAGTGCCCTGTGGGACACGGCACTGAGAGAGAGGCTGAAAGCTCTCCTGGAAACACCCAGCAAGGACCCCTCCTGAAGGCCAGCTGTCCCACTGGGCTCTCACCCCTGCCCCCTGCATCAAGTCTCCTATGACGGCAAAGGGAGGAGCACACCAGAGTCTGAGCTGTTCAGAGAAGTCAAATAAGGGGGAATTTGCTACTAACCCCCATGGTCTTCTGAGGCCTAGACAGGGCAGTCCCAGTGGCTGGGGTGGGCGTCAGGGCTCCGCCCCGTGCCACAGCCAGCTCTTCCCTGGAAGTTCGGAGCTGGCAGGAGAAGCAGTGATTGATCAGGATGAAAACTCAGGAAGACACATCGAGTGTTTTGGTTTCTTTTTGGGGGAGGGGCGGGCAGGGTCTCACTGTGTTGCCCAGGCTGGAGTGCAGTGGTGCAATCACAGCTCACTGCAGCCTTGAACTCCTGGGCTCAGGTGATCCTCCCACCTCAGCCACCTGAATATCTGGGACTACAGGCATGTGCCACCACACCTGGCTACCTTTTTGTATTTTGTAGAGATGGAGTTTCTCCATGTTGCCTAGGCTAGTCTCAAACCCCAGGGCTTAAGCAATCTGCCTGCCTCAGCCTCCCAAAGTGCTGGGATTATAGGTGCAAGCCACTGTGGCCAGCTGCTCTGGGGTTTAACAGAGGTAGGTATTTACTACCTCCTGTGTGCTGACAACGCTTTCACCTCTCAGACAGACACAGAGAAGTAACCCAAGGTCTGAACAAGACACTCATGACTCTTAGGAGAGGACACCCTCTCAGAGAGCAGATGGGGGCAGACACTCCCTCCTGGCACACATAGTCTTGGAAGGGTCAGTGCCAAGTGAAATGGCAAAGTCATAAATGCCAGCAAGATTGGGGAAAGGGTCTCAGGTCTGGCTGGGTCAGCTGCTTGTCAAGCTTATACAAAAAGCAGGAGTTAAGAGCCAATAACATTTTAGTAGTTCATTCTGCCCCAAGCTCCCTTCTTTAAAAGGCTCATCCTGTTTACTAATTCATAGGTTTAGAAACATAAAGCCCCCCTGCAGCAAGGTACCATGTGTATTTGTTTATTAGAATTCTGAGCTACAGCACACATGTGAAACAGACACTGAAGCTGTTTATTCCCAGGCTGCCCGTCAGGCAATTCCACGCAGCACACTGCAGACCTCCTGGGGTCGCCCTGGGCCAGAAACGGCAGAAAAGAACACCCGGTTCTTGTTCTCCCATAGAGAGTCGATATTCAGATCTCCCTGCAGACTGAGTGAAAACCAGCCCTGTACCCAATACCCTCCTGCTTTTTCTCCCTCGCCCTCCTCTGTTCTTTGATCTCTTAGGTGGGTGGGCAGGTAAACAGGCAGACAAAGACAGCCTGAGAGTTCCCTTCTGCTTCTCACCTGAGCCCTCCCCTCCCCTCCCTCAGGGTGACAACTGCTGCTAACCAGACCAGGAGATGGAATCCCATCCACTGAGGGGACCCTAATGCACCTCACTGAGAAGCCACAGGCACAGGATGTCACTGCTGAGGGCCTGGATGTCACTGCTCTGGTGACCTCAAAGCTGGGACTCACAGCCTGTGCTCCGGGGCCCCCACCATGGCCTCTGGCCCCTGCCCACTGCACAGGACATGGATATGCTCAACTGCAGGTGGGCTCTCTTCAGAGTTGCCAGGCAAAAAGGACAAGGAAAAATGTCCAAACACAGATTCACCACACTGGGGCTTTGGAAAGAATGCTGGACTAAGCCCTCGTCCCAGCAGCAGCTGATCATCTCACGCAGCTCATGTGTCCTCCCTGTGCTTCTGGTCCACATTTGTAAAGTTCAGGTCGCAGGAAAACCTAACTAGCAGGGTGGTGATGATCAAATGGGATGGCGCAACTGCCGGTGGCTGTGACCGTCCTAACCCAGTGCGGACCCGTGCCCTGAGCTTTGCTTCCTCATCTGAAAAATGGCGTTAATCATCTTTACCAGGCAAGCACTCATGACTCTCTGCGGGCAAGGGAATGTCATGAGATTACATGTCAAGAATAACATGTGTGTTGTGATATTAAAACAATCGGCTGGGTGCAGTGGCTCACTCCTACATTCCTAGCACTTTGGGAGGCCTAGGAGGGCGGATCACCCGAGGTCAGGAGTTCGAGACCAGCCTGGCCAACATGGTAAAAATCCCGTCTCTACTAAAAATACAAAAAATTAGCCAGGTGTGGTGCCGGGCACCTGTAATCCCAGCTACTAGGGAGGCTGAGGCAGGAGAATCACTTGAACCCAAGAGGCAGAGGTTGCAGTGAACCGAGATCACGCCACTGCATTCCAGCCTGGGCTACAGAGCAAGACTCTGTCTCAAAAACTAAAAATAATAATAATAAATAAAGCAATCACTACCAGAAAAGAGAGTAAGAGTCGTTTGTTGTCCAAATTCTAGAGAATTTTTTTTCCAACTAGAAGCTTCTCTCCTCAACACAGGGTCTCCCGTTTCGCCGCTAAATTGGGTGAGGTTTTTGTCGTTCTTGTCATCGTTGCTGTTGTAACCATTTATACCCTTTTCTCCTTTCAAGCTGCATCAGCTTAGGGCAAATGGGACCTCAATCAGGAGAGAAGTGGACAGCATGCTTCTGTCCCCAGATGAGCAGGCAGTAACGGGGAACCGCCCTGCTGAGACAAATCTCCTTCCCGGTGGGCGGGATGCCTCTGAGGCTGGGTCAGGGAGCAACAAAGGGAACTCTCAGAAGCTCCAGGGAAGCTTCCTGTGCTCTGCGGTGCCTCTAACAGACGAAATAAGGCAAAAGTGAAGCGATTTTATATTAAACACTTGACAAAACCGCAGATGTAGTCGAGGCAGGAATATAGTCCTCCTTTGAAGATCACTAAACCTGCTAAATCTTTCAACACGCTGATTTAGCCCAAAAAGAACCCATTTTCGAAAGGAATCGAGCGAGGTCACCTAGGACATGACACATCGCAGAGCTGGGTGATGCCTATTTCCAGGGAAAGCAGCTCCCCACGTGACTAAACGAGTTCTCCCTCATTTAAAATCCAACGATAATTCCAGGGATATAAAGCATACTTTCCGAAAGGCTACCAGAAATCTATTTTTCTTGCCTGTGTACCATCTAGATTTAGCCACTTAGTTCATCTTCATAAACAAGTTACTCATTCAAAAGAAAATAAATGAAATGTTTTGCCTTAAGGGACAGTTTTATTTTTAATAGTTTGGTGCTACGGCAACAGAAGTAATATTCTGTCATCTGAATGGGCTTTTGTTCTTCGGGACTTCTTGAGGGTGGGGTAGGGGAGGGCAGGGTAAAGGGTTGCCGGTCTCTGAGTTTACCCTGTTCATAAACATAAATGCACGCTTTTTGTCGCAGATACACCTGCTGTTGCAAGGAGCTTATTTCAAGAACTGGAAGTTTCTCGTCACATCAATGATCATTGATATGAAACCAAAGATAGGACATCCTATCATCATATCTTTGAGGTTTTTGTGCGCGTATTTTTTTTAAAGCAAGTAATTCCCATAAAAATGGAACTCAAGGAGAAGGGATATCTCTTAAAGAAGTAACAGGTAACATGTGGTCAGGCGCAGTGGCTCATGCCTGTAATCCCAGCACTTTGGGGGGGGCCGAGGCAGGTGGATCACGAGGTCAGGTGTTTGAGACTAGCCTAACCAACGTGGCGAAACCCCGCCTCAATTAAAAATACAGAAATTAGCCAGGCGTGGTGGCGTGCACCTGTAATCCCAGCTACTTGGGAGGCTGAGGCAAGAGAATCACTTGAACCCAGGAGGCAGAGGTTGCAGTGAGCCAAGACAGTGTCACTGCACTCTAGCCTGGGCGACAGAGTGAGACTCTGTCTCAAAAACAAAAACAAAAACAAAATAGAAAGAAATAACATATAATATGTACAACTATGATGCTGGGCTCTGATTCCTACTACTTATTTATTTTTTAATCAATTTATATTTTTAGAGACAAGATCTCATTATGTTGCCCAGGCTGCACTTGAACTCCTGGCCTCAAGTGATCCTTCTGCCTGAGCTTCCCTAGCAGCTGGGACTACAGGTGCTCACCACTGCACCCAGCTTTGACTCTGTTTAAGAAAAACTCCCATTTTCTTTTAATATGTAATCTTGAAAGGAAGGTTAGGTCATGCCAACATTATACCACTCTAAATAGCAGAGACTACATGGGCACATTTCCAAATTATCTGAGGAACTCATACTATTAGTCCAAAACTATTCTGATCATGGAAGCCTCTAAAGAAATATAAAAACACAGAGGTGATACACAGTCACCCAATTTCAACTATCCCAGCTTTCTGGATCCAAAACACACCATAAAGGGGGCTGTCAGTCTCTCAGGAGCAGAGACCAGCTTCAGTTCCGTTTTCCATGCCCAAGCCCAGCATAAGGCCTTGCGCAGAGCTGACGTGGAATGAATCTATGTTGAAGGAACGGATGAGTGAACCAGCAAATGAAATGAACCGTCCAGAGGAGGAGAAGCCTCCACTGGCTTTCAGAAACAGAGGAGAGTAGACCTCTCTCCACAGGCCCTGAGGAGAAACATTTGCGTCATGACTCGGCCTCCTTGGTCTCAGAGAGGCATGCTCACCCATCAGGCAGCTCTGTTCTTCTCGGGAACTGAACCTGCTTCACACCAGTCCTGCCAAACACCCTCCCAACAGCTCAGTGAAGGGAGGTGACCGGCACCATGTCATGCTGGGGCCGCTGGCTGGACAGCACCTGGCTGGTCACCAAGGAGACAGACCCTTAAAGTCCTCGGCCGCCCTTCCTCCCATGGTGGGCGCCACCTGGTACCCAGCCTCCATCCAACCTGAGGGTGCCCTACGTCACACCCTGCCCCAAGCAAAACAGAACAAACAGCAGGGGAAGAGTTTCCATCTGGGAAGGGAAAGAGAAGCTTCACAGAGAAAGTCTGGAAGAGAAACTTAAGGGAAGGGTTAAGGAGATGTGTGAGAAAAAAGTAGATCATCGACCAGTTCTCAGTGGTCCAACTGACATGTCACCTCCTTCATGAAGTTTTCCCTCATTCAGCCAGTCTCCCACGATGCCTCTCTCTTCTTAATTCCAACTACTCTCCTCCTGTTGCTCAGCATTTCCCTTTCACCGCCTACCATATTCTGTCATTCATTCATTCATTCATCTGATGGAGTTTCGCTCTTGTGGCCCAGGCTGGAGTGCGGTGCGCAATCTCGGCTCACTGCAACCTCCACCTCCTGAATTCAAGCGATTCTCCCCTTCAGCCTCCTGAGTAGCTGGGATTACAGGTGCCCACCACACCCAGCTAATTTTTTGTATTTTTAATAGAGACAGGGTTTCACCAGATTAGCCAGGCTGGTCTTGAACTCCTGACTTTGTGATCCGCCCACCTCGGCCTCCCAAAGTGCTGGGATTACAGGCATGAGCCACTGCGCCCAGCCAGTAATGTTTTATTTGTTAGGTCAGATTGTGGATACAGGTTGTTATTTATTTATTTATTTTTTTTTGAGACTGAGTCTCCCTGTGTCGCCCAGGCTGGAGTGCAATGGCATGATCTCGGCTCACTGCAACCTCTGTCTCCCGGGGTCAAGCAATTCTTCTGCCTCAGCCTCCCAAATAGCTGAGATTACAGGTGTCTGCCACCACACCCAGCTAATTTTTGCATTTTTAGTAGAGACGGGGTTTCTCCATGTTGGCCAGGATGGTCTCAATCTCCTGACCTTGTGATCCGCCCACCTCGGCCTCGGCCTCCCACAGTGCTGGGATTACAGGTGTGAGCCGCCTCGCCCAGCCATTATATTCTTTTTTATATACGTAAATTTTATTTTTACTTAGAGGGAGACAGAGTCTCCGTATGTTGCCCAGGCTGGTCTTGAACTCCTGGTCTCATTTGATCTTCCCACCTGGGCTTCCCGAAGTGTTGGGATTACAGGCATGAGCCACTGAGCCCAGCCTAGTTGTTATATTCTTTACGCTCCTTTGTATTTCTGAGAGGTTTACGATAATATTTTTAAAAATTTTTTTAGAGGCAGGGTCTTGCAGTGTTGCCCAGGCTGGAGTACAGTGACCCAGTCAACTTACTGTCACCTTGAGGTCCTAGGCTCAAGCACCCTCCCACCTCAGCCTCCCAAGGAGCTGGGATTAAAAGCACTTCCCACTAAGCCTAATCATTTTTTTTTTTTACTTTTTGTAGAGATGGGGTCTTGCGATACTGCCCAGGCTGGTCTCCAATTTCAGGTCACTGAGTTATGCTGGTCTCCAATTCAAGGGTACCTGGGCCTCCCAGCCACTGAAATATCTGTTTCAAATGGTCTTCCCATTTATCAGATTTTCACCAAATTATAAACTCAGATGTTTAGGCCCCACGTACACAGACTTCCTGCCTGTGAAACAGATTTTCCTGCTAACGACATCTCAGCTGCTGGTCCCTTTCAAAGAAAAAATAACATCACGGGAAGGGGCATGGACAGAACTGTGGGAAACTTGAGAAAAACGCACATTCCAGGTATAATGACTGTCCCGTAATTACCTCCAGGTAGCCCCAGGCTCCATCCTCAATCAGGAAATCTTGCAGCAAGTGGAAGTTAAAGCTGGGGCACCACATCTTTCATTATCTAAATAAGAAGTAAGGAACAGGCAGATCAAAGGCAAAGCACAGGGCCATGTGTGTATCCACACTGTGCGAGATGCTTTCTAATGATGATGAAAGACTCCGAGGGCTCTGAGGGTGATTTACTGCCCAGCGTCCGGTGAAGGATGGCCCGCTGCTCACCAGAAAAGAGTCTGGCCCACCCTCCCTGCCTTATGCCCTTCCTTTCTTCTCCTCTGTCCTCCCGTGTCTATTCCTTTACCTCTGCTTTAGGTCTTCCGTCCCTGAACCCCACCAGCGATCTCTGGGAGTTAAGGGTTTGCTGATCCCTCTTCTCAGAAGAGAGAGAACACGGCTCTGGCTAAAAGACCGGAAGAGCATGAGAGAAGGGCAGCCTCTCCGTCAGCGCGGTCGCCTGCAGAGTTTATTTAACCAGCCAGAAGAAAGAAAAGAGGACACTCCCACCACGGTCTCCCTGGGAGCAGATGGCCTCAAGTGGTCATGTGCCCCCTTCCAGGCCCCCCAGCCTAAGAGTCTGTCTTTTGGGGTTAATTGTGGTAACCAAGCCCCCTTCGGGCCTAGTTAATTTCCTTTCCCTCCAGAGGTTCATTCTTAAAAATCTAAGATTGACCTAAATTGTTCTGAACCAAAAGGCAATCAAAACGAGCAAGGTTAATTGGAAAAAACAGCGCTCTGGCTACATTAGGGTTTTATTTGCTCCACCCTTGGAAAAACCACACTGATTTAAAGGATATTGGTCAACAGACCTAAAAATGTGTTAATGCTGTTTATTAACCTGAGCTTTAATCTAACTGGGTCACCGTCTGACTCAGTGTTAGCTCCAGGGAGAACCCCCATGCGTGATGACCAGAATCCTCTTGTGACTACAGTCATGAAAAACGCCATGCTGTAAAATAACTGCACTCACTTCGTGGGTATGCAGAGGCCCCCACGCGGATGGGACTCTACTCAAGAGTGACGGTGATGAACCGCAATGGGCAGTCGGGCGGTTGGAGCGCACCGCTGACTCGGGCCTCGGTGACACCTCTCAGGGCGACGGCACGCAAAGCGACACCAAGTGCACAGGCTCTGCCTCCAAAACCAAGTGGAAACTCGCTGAATTCGCGCCGGCAGGAAAACTGAAGTTAGGCACCTGGGCGGCTGCTCTCGATGGTATCAAGAGAAATGCAAGCCACGTTCACCCGCAGGATTTGGGGCAAAGAGGAGAGAGAAAACCTGCATTTGTTTTTCCCCCGTTACTCCCTGGGGGCAACCCATCCCATGTGTCAATGTGGGGAGTCTGGAGAGGGAAACTGTAATCCCAGCACTTTGGGAGGCCGAGGCGGGTGCATCAGTTGAGGTCTGGAGTTCGAGAGCAGCCTGGCCAACACGGTGAAACCCCGTCTCTACTAAAATACAAAAATAATTTGCCGGGCCTGGTGGCAGCACACGCCTGTAATCCCGGCTACTCGGGAGGCTGAGGCAGGAGAATCGCTTGAACGCGGGAGGTGGAGGTTGCAGTGAGCCGAGATCGCGCCACCGCACTCCAGCCTGGGCCACAGAGTGAGACTCCCTCTCAAAAAAACAAGAGAACGGAGCAAGAGCTGAAAAGGAACCTCGCAGGGCTCTGCATCCCTCACATGGGAGAGAACAGGCGGCCCAGGGCAGGGTGATTTGCAGGAACGCAGAATTTCAAATCCCAGCTCCGCCCTTCCGATTTTACCAGGAGCAAGACACTTCACCTCTTGAGGCCCCCAGTTACCAACCTTTAAAATGGGGATGAACAATAAAGCCACTTCTCTCCCAAGCGGGATTATGAGAAACTGCTTCTAAGATGGAGATCCTAACCGTAAAATGACCAAGCACTGAAACGGAGCCCAGTCCCTGCCTCCCACTTCTCCTGCGGGCATCCCCAGCATTCGGTGTTGTCTGGAAGGACCTGGGGGGTGGGGAGGAGCGGTGTCCCCAGGCCATGGCTAAGGGGGCACTCTTTCTCAAGACTCCAAACAGCCGTGCCAGAGGGAGTGCCACTTCTCACGCTCCCCAGGACTTCCAGCCCCCTCCCAGGTCCCCAACATGAGGAGGAGTCCGCCATAGCCCACGTCCGTGCAGACGGAATGAAAATGACAAGATTTGATACGGCGTGGTGCCAACAAGGCAGACTGCATTTTCTAAGAAACTGAGAAGGAAACAAATGCTCCTAAGACAGACTAAATGTCTCCTGCTAGAAAGGTATTTCCCTGTCTGTGGGTAAAGTAAGGGAACACGAGGAACAGATCTTTTTTTTTTTTTTTTGCTCTTGTTGCCCAGGGTGGAGTGCTGTGGCGCAATCTTGACTCACTGCAACCTCCGCCTCCCAGGTTCAAGCAATTATTCTGCCTCAGCCTCCTGAGTAGCTGGGATTACAGGCGCCTGCCACCATGCCCAGCAAATTTTTGTATTTTTAGTAGAGAGGGGATTTCACCATGTTGGCCAGGCTGGTCTTGAACTCCTGACTTTCTGATCCACCTACCTTGGCTTCCCAATGTGCTGGGATTATAGGCGTGAGCCACCGCACCTGGCCAGAACAGAGGATTTAAATTTTTTTCTTCATAAAAAGTTATCATGGGCCAGGCGCGGTGACTCACGCCTGTAATCCCAGCACTTTGGGAGGCTGAGGCAGATGGATCACAAGGTCAGGAGTTCACGACCAGCCTAGCCAAGATGGTGAAACCCTGTTTCTACTAAAAATACAAAAATTAGCTGGACATGGTGGCGTGTGCCTGTAATCTCGGCTGAGGTCATGAGCTGAGGTCATGCCACTGCACTCCAACCTGGGCAATAGAGCGAGACTCTATCTCAAAAAAAAAAAAAAGTTATCATGAGGCCAGGTACAGTGGCTCACATCTACAATCCCAGAGCTCTGGGATGCTGAGGCAGGAGGATCGCTTGAGGTCAGGAATTGGAGATCAGCCTTGGCAACACAGCCAGACCCCATCTCTACAAAATGTAAAAAAATCAGTTAGGCTTAGTGGTGTATGCCTGTAATCCCAGCTCCTTGAGAGGGTGAGGTGGGAAGATTGCTTGAGTCTAGGAGTTCAGGGTTCCTGTGAGCTGACTGGGCCACTGCACCCCAGCCTGGGCAACACAGGGAGACCCCGTCTTGGGTTTTCAAAGCCGGCCTCCAGTGCTGAAGCATTTTGGGTCCTGTCGAGGGGCAGAAGGCTAGACAGTCACAGTGGGCAGGGGGGTGGCTCCAGGTCTTTGGATGGCGAGTCTTTCGCATCTTGAGCAGGGAGAGACTTTCTACTGCTATGACTCACCGGGATAGCCTCAGGCCACACAGGGGCTCAGACAGATGTCTGGGGATCTTGCGGTGACTGCTCCTGTCCCACACCCAGCCAAGCCAGATCCCAGTCTGGCTGGAATCAGGGCCTTTTTATTCACAAAAGAACATTGCATTTAGCAACAGTTGGCTAGCCTCTCCTTTTCAGGCACATGGCTGAGAAACATGGCAACAAGAAGACACAAAGTCCATAAGCGTCCCCTCAGTGTGAGCTTAAAACCCGCCATCCTCCTGCGGGATGTATTTTTGGTCTGGAAAGACAAATAAAGCTGTGATTTCCCAAGAAGAACAGAACACAACCAGTGGGAAAGAACAACGGGTGGAGCTGTGGAGAGGCAAATGTGTCTTCTGAATGGGCTTCCGAGGTCTGGAAGGTTGGTCTGGTGAAATAAAAATAACAGAAGACCTGGATGCTGCAAACAGCCCTGCAGGACCAGCTGGCTGAGGATGGGCTGGGGAATATCCATGGTCCCTGCACTTGCAACTCGCTGAGCTCCCCATGGGAGGACAGGGCCTGCCACTGGCTCCGGGACTCCCTGGCTCTGTGAGTCCAGTTTCTCCTCCTTTGGTGATGGCCTCCTCTGGAAACACACTCACCCTCCCGCTCCAATTCTTTTATTTGCACTAAACACATTTTTTCACTCATTTCATGCTGTATTTTAAAACAAGTTTTTTCCTCCTTGGGGAAAAAACCAACAATATAATCCAAATACAGTTTTTTTAAAAAAGGTTAGGATCTTGGGTTCCAGACAGTTCAAAAACTCTGCCAAAAGATTATATTTACCACCAGAATACCACATGGGGGAACAACTTCAGGATGAGGATATTAACGTGAAAAGTCCTGAAAAAAAGTTTAGGATCTTGGGTTCCAGACAGTTCAAAAACTCTGCCAAAAGATTATATTTACCACCAGAATACCACATGGGGGAACAACTTCAGGATGAGGATATTAACGTGAAAAGTCCTGAGCAATCCAGCAGTCCCACGCTTGTCAGTCCTTCCCTCACTGCAGAGGGGCCTGTGCGGGGTGGTCCTGGCACCCGCCCTGGCCAGTTGGAGGCCACAGTGCCACCTAGGCAGAGAGGCTGGGGCCAGAGGCTGTGGGTGGCCTGATGTCAGCCTGCCCATCCCTGGAAGGAAAGCAGAGCAGAAGCTGCAGCTGCAGGGCCTTGGGGTGGGCTGATTGGTGGAGAGCCGGGCTGTGAGGCTGCAAAGGCCCTGGGAGCTGATGGTCCCAGAGGGTGGAGCCTGTATCTGCACCTCTATTGCAACCAGCTGCATGGCACAGAGCTAGGCTTACAGCCTTCCTGGCCTCTGGATTTTGATCTGGGCTGAGGCTGGACAGCTTCATCATTCTGGCCAACACTGACACTGTAAGCTGATCCCCACAGGTTAACAACCACCTTCCTTCCCAAGACCCCAGTATCCCCTTACACATGTAGTTTCCAGGGAGCAAATAAATGCCTTGCATGCCAAGCACACCGCCGACAGCTGAGTCCCCTGGGTCGAGCAGCGCCTGGGGAAAGCATGGCCGCCCACAGCTGTCACAAGATCCCCAGGCCCTGTCTCCAATCTGCATTTCTCCTTTGATCTCCAATCACTTCTTTGCAGGTACCAAATGCTCAAGTCAAAGCCAAAGGCACCTTGCGCTATTTCTTATTTATTTATTTATTTTTGAGATGGAGTCTTGCTCTGTCACCAGGCTAGAGTGCAGTGACGTGATCTTGACTCACTGCAACCCCCACCTCCTTGGTTCAAGCGATTTCCCTGCCTCGGCCTCCCAAGTAGCTGGGACTATAGACGTATGCCACCACGCCGGGCTAATCTTTTGCATTTTAGTAGAGATGGGGTTTCACCATGTTGGCCAGGATGGTCTCGATCTCCTGACCTCATGATCCGCCCACCTCAGCCTCCGAATGTGTGCTGTGATTATGGGCATGAGCCACCACGCCCGGCCGCATTGTTTCTTTCTTTCTTTTTTTTTTTTTTTTTT
>PVKV010014939.1:0-55598 GCA_004027835.1 Alouatta palliata
ATTACTGTAGCTTTGTAGTATAGTTTGAAGTCCGGTAGTGTGATGCCTCCAGCTTTGTTCTTTTTGCTTAGAATTGACTTGGCTATGCGGGCTCTCTTTTGGTTCCATATGAAGTTTAAGGTGGTTTTCTCCAGTTCTGCGAAGAAGGTCATTGGTAGCTTGATAGGGATAGCGTTGAATCTGTAAATTACTTTGGGCACTATGGCCATTTTCATGATATTGATTCTTCCTAGCCATGAACATGAAATGTTTCTCCATCTGTTTGTGTCCTCTCTTATTTCATTGAGCAGCGGTTTGTAGTTCTCCTTGAAGAGGTCCTTTATGTTCCTTGTTAGTTGTATTCCTAGGTATTTGATTCTCTTTGTAGCAATTGTGAATGGCTGTTGGTTCTTGATTTGGCCCCTTTATTTCTTTCTCTTGTCCGACTGCTCTATCTAGGAATCCTAGTCCTATATTGAATAACAGTGGTGAAAGTGGGCATCCTTGTCTTATTCCAGGTCTTGCTGTAAAGGCTTTCAGTTTCTCCCATTCCACGTGATACTAGCTGTGGATCTTTTGTATATGGCTTTTTTTGTGTGTGTTGAGGTATGTTCCATCTATACCCAGTTTTTTGAGGGTTTTCATCATGAAGATGTTGAATTTTGTCACACGGTTGTTTAGCATTGATTGAAATAATCATATGGTTTTTGTCCTTCATTCTGTTGATATTAGTGATCACTTTGGTTGATTTATCTATGTTGAACCATCCTTGCATCCCAGGGATAAATCCCACTTGGTCATGCTGAATGACCTTTTTAATGTGTTGTTGAATTTGGTTTGCTAGTTTGCTGTTGAGGATCTTTGTATCAAAGTTCTTCAGGGATATTGGGCTGTATTCATCTTTTTCTCTGATGTATCTTTGGTTTTGGTATCAAGGTCATACTCAGCTCATAGTATGAGTTTGGAAGTATTTTCTCCTTTTCTAATTTCTGAGATGGTTTGAGCAGGATTGGTATTAGTTCTTCATTAAATGTTTGGTTGAATTCAGAAGTGAAATCATTGGGTCCCAACTTTTCTTTGATGAGAGACCTTTTTTTATGGCTTCAATCTCGTTACTTGTTATTGGTCTTTCAGGTTTTGGATTTCTTCGTGGTTCACTCTTGGTAGGTTGTATGTGTCTTGCTGAGAAATGTTAAGTTGTTGGGAAATGCAAGGTGTAGGAACATTAAGAAATACTGAGTGTATGATAGAATATATTGTTTGCTAAGAAGAACAATGGCAAGGAAAACCTAGCCGGCCCCCACCCAAGTAGAAAACTACTTAGGGCATTCCAAAGTATCAGGACAATATATAAATATCATACACTGGTTAAAACAATTCTTTAAGCATGGGATTTCTGACCCTGCCCCATGGCTCCCTTGTGGAGAATACTTTTTAGTTTGTCTGTGATCAGTGGTAAGCAGGCACCAGCTGCCTACTTGGCATATTTTGTGTTAGGAGAAAATACTGAACATCTGTTAATAATAATTACCTGTTCAGAGAGAATAAATGCATGAGTCAGAGTCTGCTCGAGGCCCTCAGCCTTGAATGCTGAAAGCCCTCTGAGACTCTCAGATTGGAAGGCCAATGGCCCCTCAGATAGTCCCACTTTGTTGTTCTATCTGGGTGTCATATCTGGGTGTCTCCCTCTCAATTCCTTCAGTGCCACCTGTGTGGGGGTCTCTACAGCTGAGCTGGTCTGAGTAGTGTCTAGGAATGTATTTTTTATTTTCCCAATTTTTGGCATTCATTTGTTCATAGCAGTCTCTAATGACCCTTTGAATTTTTGTGGTATTGCTTGTAACGTCTTCTTTTTCATCCCTGGTTTTATTTATCTGAGTTCTCTATCTTTTTTTTTAGTCTAGCTAAAAAGAACCAGATTTTGTTTTCTTTCCAAAGAACCAATCTTTCTTTTCATTGATCTTTTGTATCATTATTTTGTTTCAGTTTTATTTCTTCCCTGATCTTTATAATTTTTTTCTACTAATGTTTGTTTTGGTTTGCTCTTGATCTGATATTTTTTCTATGTTCACTAAAGAGAAAATAGCAACTTATTGACTGAGCACATAAAACTAAGGATATAATATTCACTTTTATTGAATCAATGAAATCACTATCTATCATTTGAATGATACCAGATTAAATGATTAGGATCTTGATGTCTCTCAACCTCTGTCTCTTGCCTCTTCACACATGAAGGCACTTACATTCTGAAAGTTTAAAGTCTCTGGGAGAAAAATCAAAACATTCTCTTCTGAATACATCTGAGCATTCTCATAAGTTCTTTTATAAGTTGGCTCTGAAAAGTTCTAGTCAGAACAGTCAGGCAAGAGAAATAAAGAAATTAAATTCAAATAAGAAAATAAGAAGTTTAACTGTCTCTCTTTGTTGATGTTATTATTCTATACTTAGAAAATTCTAAGGACTCTGTCAAAAGGCTCCTGGAACTGACAAATGAGTTCAGGAAAGTTTTGGGATACAAAATCAATGTACAACAATCAGTAGCATTTCTATATACCAATAATATTCAAGCTGAGAATCAAATGAAGAACACCATCCCATTTACAATAACCACACACAAACAATACCTATTAGGTTGGTGCAAAAGTAATTGCAATTTTTGCCATGAATTTAAGTGACAAAGTTTAAAGTAATGGCAAATTAAATTTAAAGTAATGGCAAAACCTAATCCAACCTAATGGGATTATATCTAACAGAGGAGGTGAAAGATCACTGCAATGAGAACTACAGAATGCTGCTAAAAATATCATAAATGTCACAAATAAATGGAAAAACATTTCATGTTCATAGACTGGAAGAATCAATATCATTAAAGTGGTCATAGTGCCCAAAGCAATCTACAGATTCAGTGCTATTCCTATCCAAGTACCAATGACATTTTTCACATAACTAGAAAAAAATATTCTAAAATTCATATGGAAACATAAACGAGCCTAAATAACCAAAGCAATCCTAAGCAAAAAGAGCACAGCTGGAGGCATCACATTACCTGACTTCAAACTATATTATAAGGCTACAGTAACCAAAACAACATGGTACTAGTACAAAAACACATAGACTACTAGAACAGAATAGAGAACACAGAAATAAAACCACACACCTACAGCCATCTTATCTTTCACAAAGCTGACAAAAATAAGCAATGGGGAAAGGACTCCCTATTCAATAAATGGTGCTGGTATAGCTGACTAGCCATATGCAGAAGACTGAAACTGAATCCCTACCTTTTACCATACACACAAATTAACTCAAGATGGATTAAAGATTTAAATGTAAGACTTCAAATTATAAGAATCTTAGAAGAAAACAATTCTGGACATTGGCCTTGGTAAAGAACAGACAACCTACAGAATGGAAGAAAATATTTACAAACTATGCATCTGACAAAGGTATAATATCCAGAATCTGTAAGGAACTTAAACAAATGGACAAGTAAAAACAAATAACCTCATAAAAAAGTAAGCAAGAAACATGAACATGAACAGGGACTTCTAAAAAGAAGACATACAAGTGGCTAACAAGCATGAAAAAATGCTCATCATCATCTGAGACATTCAAATAAAAACCACTATGATATACTATATCACACCAATTAGCATAGCTATTATTAAAAAGTCGAAAAACAACAGATGCTGGTGAGGCTTTGGAGAAAAGGAAATGCTGATACACCATTGATGGAAATGTAAATTAGTTCAACCACTGTGGAAAGCAGTTCAGAGATTTCTCAAAGAACTTAAAACAGAACTACCATTCAACTCAGCAGTCCCAATACTGGATATATATCCAAAGGATAATAAATCATTCTACCAAAAAGACACATGCACTCGTATGTTCATCGCTACACTGTTCACAATAGCAAAGCCATGGATCAACCTAGGTGCCCGTCAGTGGTGGATTGGATAAAGAAAACATGATATATACACACCATGGAATACCACGGGGGTAGCCATGAAAAGAATGAAATTATGTCCTTTGTGGCAACATGGATGCAGCTGGATGCCATTACCCTAAGTGAATTAATGCAAGAACAGAAAACCAAATACTGCATGTTCCCACTTATAAGTGGAGCTAAACATTGGGTACTCATGGCCATAAAGATGAGAATAGACACTAGCGACTACTAGAAGGGGAAAAGAGAGAGAGGGGGAAAGGGTAGAAAAACTACCTGTTGGGTGCTATGCTCACTACCTGGGTGATGAGTTCAGTCACACCCCAAACCTCAGCATCATGCAACATACCCATATAACAGACCTGTATATGTATCTTCTGAACCTAAAATAAAAGTTGAAATTAATTAAAAAAAGAGTGTGATTGAATAATTTTATTTACTTTTGTCTCTATAGAACTTGTGTACATTTTGCCTGTTACATCATAAATAAGTTCCCATTACTTGAAGCAACACGATCATTTCCCAGTTCATGATATCTGAAAGAACCTACTTACATCTAAAATTAGAATCAAGAATAAATGACTAATTTCAGACTCCTTCCTCTGACAAGAAACTTAGTGCACTTCACATACTTCTGTTCTGCTTTCTCTGCCCCAGCCATTCCCTTAACCACCGTTGTTCATTTAACATGAGGCTATAGGCCTGTCTTGCTGGTGGGAAGAACTGAATTAGTCATCAGTTTTATTGGGAAAACAGCTTGAGTTTAGATAGAAACTATGTGAACCTGATGCCATTTGCCTAGAGCCTACGTGGATGCCTAGGCAGCTTTAGGAAAAACATAATGATTTAGTATGGGGAATTTTGGAATGAAAAAAAATCCATCAAAAACACAGATCAGGAAAGAGTTGAATATTCTTTAGCCTATTAAGGCAGGGAGATTATTTGACAAACAGTAAAATAAAATAAGCCTTCCAGAAATATAGAAACCAGGACATTTTTTCATGCAATCTGAACCAGCTGGACTTCATGAGGGAAAAATCTCTTGCTGTGGCAAATTCTTGCCTTTGGGTATTTTCAGGACTAGCTACTTATTGCTGGAGAAGATGGAACTGTGGCTGAGGGATCCCACACTCATCCTTTCTCAGCCCTTTCTTGGAGGACTAATCTTCCCAAGATGAAAGACATCTTTATCCATCCCTCTGCTTCTTCTTGTATTGCACAGTGATATCCAAATCTCTGAGCAGATACTGAAAGGGAAGATGTGATAATAGGAGTAGGATGTGGCACAAAACTGGTTCTTGTTGATCAGAGCAGTTTCCATGCTGTACAATGGTGGTGCAGTGCGGTGCTTGGTTTCAGGAATCACAGAAAGGGGGGCATATCTAACACTGTTGGTGTGAACTCAGGCATCATCTGTTACCTGGTGTGGATTCCAAAATATTTAGTGTTTCAGTGCTTGGTCAGGGAGGATCAACATTTTTCTCAAATGTTTATAGCCAGGAAGAGCATTGCCAGGGGAAACTGGTAAATGTTTAATGACAAGATCTTTGAACAAAGAAAAAACCTTGATGTATAGCATTTGCCAATTTCTCCCAGGATGGCTGATTTCAAACTACCAAGATGATGTCCCTGAACTTGGGCTTGGGAAAAGATACACTGTGCCCTTCTCAGGTGATGGGTGCACCAAAATCTCAGAAATTACCACTAAAGAACTTATCCATGTAACAAAAAACCACCTGTTCCCCCAAAACTATTGAACTAAAACTAAAGAAGATACATTTTGCCAAACATCATATAACATCCCTATCATACAAAAACAACAAATACAATCTGAAGTCCACAAAGATAATAGCAAATTGTAGTACAATTAGAAAGTGATGAATTTTAAGAATTTATTACTTTCACTTTTAATATTGGAAATGTAAATATCTTGTTACTTGCAAATAATCTGATTATCCATGTGGAACAATTAAGAGGTTTCTATGGCAGTTTTTACTCACTTGTGGCTTTTCCACATGGCCTTTGTACATTCAGCTGCTCTGGTTCAGAAGGGTTTGTATGCAATAGCTTGGCTTCAGATTTTGTTGTTTTATTCAACTATTTGGTTCTAACTCACTTTGTGACATTAATTGCCTGAGATATTTTTAAAGACTGATGTTCTGATAGTGAAATATTTACTAAATAAGATTTTGTGTCCAAATATCATTTTGAGATTAAATGTCACTCTTTCCTACTGTTTTCCATAACCCCAACCTATATTCTTCTGTTGATTTATTCTGCTAAATGTTTGTTTACTAATGTATCTTTAAGATATATCAAGCTTTCAATTTTCAACAGTTGACAAATATAAATGTGAGGCATGTTCAACTTTCTGCTTATTATATAAAGAAAGCAGCTTATAACTAGCCTTGTAAGTTTGAATTTCTCCATTATTTTATTTTATGCAACATAATTTTAGTGTAATATTCTTTGCATCATGGTTATAGTTTTTTGTTTTATAAAAGACAGGAGAAACAACATAAAGAAATGTTTCATTGAATAATTCATGGTTATGATTTATTGGGTAAACAGACACAGTAAAGAGCAAAAAACTTTCTTTTCTTACACAAAAACTGAGCCTGATTTTCTCTTATCTTCTCATCTACATTTCCTGCCTTATTCAGAAATAATATAAAACTAAGATTTTAAAATAAGTTCTATGCTTTTCCAAACCACTGCTTGTCCAGTGCCATCCATCCATCCATCCATCCATCCATCCATCCATCCATCCAATAAATAGTACCTAATATGTACCAGGCCTCTATCTCCTGCAGTGAAAACTGACATAGCCAAGGGGCAGACACAGAACTTGACAGAATCACAGATCCCCAGAGACAGAAATTTTCTGCCAAGGTAGACTTATTAGATCTGTTACACTCCTTTTCCCTGACTGGGCAACCTGGGGCCCTGAAACAAGGATGAGGACATCTGGGTAGATGTCCCTGCAGAATCTGGCTCTGTGGTTACCATGAAGCTTGAAAGCTGCAGCAGCTACATCTACGACCCTATTGAGAGCTGGTACTTCTCCATGCATGGAAACGCTGTGGGGGTCCCTCCCAGCATGGGAGCAAGTATTCAGAAGTGTGCCAGAATAATCCCTTTAAAGTAAAAGACATCTTGCTGCATTCTGCGTCACTACTACAAAGAAGTAAGCAGACTGGTTGATAGGCCTTTTGGGTGTTGAGGCAACAGATTTCACACCAAGGAAAAATTCTCCAGCACATGTGATGACTGACATGGAAAGCTACCGGCTTTGAGAGGGAGTGGAGCAGAAAGGGCTCTGCAGCAGGTCCTGACTGCTATGCGAGCAACCCTACCACTGAAGTGTTGGAGGTGTTGGTGGTGGGAAAAGATTCATTGTAACGTTTACAGAAAGCTCCAGAGGGAGAATCACAGCACAGGCCCCTGGGGTTCTCAAGCAACACTGTGCCATCTGCAGCAGAGACTTACACACTTTCTGGGGAACAGCTCCTGGCATGTTACTGAGCTCTTGTAGAGAAGCAACAATTGAACATGAAACACTGAGTGACCAAATATCTGGCATTGCCTATTATAAGCTGGGTCTATCAGAGCGACTGAGGAATAAAGTCAGAAAGTCTGGCAGCATTAAAAAGATGGAACAGTCCATCTAGTATTATGTCTCAGTAGGGCCAAAGGCTATAAGAAAGTTAATGAGCAAATCAGTCCAGATCCCCATGTGGTCCTCCATAGGTGCATCAGTGCCACTCATGTCAGTGGTCATACAAAGGGTCCCATGTGACCAGCAGGAGAAGTGAAAAAACCCATGTTTTGTTTACAGATGGGCTACCTTAGTATGTGGGAAGAGGCTGGAAAAGGACATTAGTTGCATTAGAGCCACATCCAGAAGTGAATCTTGAAAGATCATGTAGAAGAATCTTCCCCATGGAAGAGCTGTGAGCAGTACATCTGGTTATCTACTTTGCGTGGAGGGAGAAGTGACCGGATGTGAAAATACATACAGATTTCTAAGCAGTGGCCAATAGCCTTGCCAACTGTTCAGGAGCCCAGGAAGAAAAGAACTGGAAGATCAGAGACAAGGATGTCTGGGGGAGAAGCATGTAGACCAACATATGGGAGTCAGTCAAAGTGTGAAGATTTCTGTAGCACGTTAATGCCCCGTAGAAAGCATCTTCTATGGAAGAGGCCCTGGTTAACCAAGTAGACAAATAACTTGGGTTAGGCAGCCTTCGTCACCAGCCACTCTGGAACTGGCACAACGGGCGCATGAATGGAGTGGCCTTGGAGACAGAGATGGAGCCTACACATGTGCCCTGCAGGTTGGACTTCCACTGACCAAACCTGTTGAACTCCTGCCATTGGGAGGAGTTTCCTGCATTGAGAAACTTATCAAAAATGCATTCCCTGCAGTAAGTTCTCTCCTGGAGGGAGTTCTGAGCTGCACCATTCCTGGCTGCCACTTATGGGGGATTCAGTGAAGGTGAGAGTGGAAAGAAAGAGAAGATCACTCTTTTACCTATTTTTCATAACACATTTGCTTCAACTGCCATGTCCACATGCATCAGTTCATCCTCCAGTGCATTACCTTTGTTTTTTCATTTAAAAAGACTCAATTTGATCTTTTCTTATGCTAATATGTAGTTTTATTATTCTTAAAAATCAACTGTTATGCAATTTGATACTGATGTTAGTTGTAAGGGATTCCTGTGCATTGAGTACTTACAGTGCTCTGGGTACTGCACCGATGCGGCAAAAATATTACTTTTAATAAATATTCACAATAAACCGATGGTTGAGGCACAACTATCCCCTATTTTATCAGTGAGGAAACTGAAGCTCAAAGAAGATGGTGAATATTTCCACAATTACAGACTTAGAAACTGACAGAACTAAAGTTCGGGTCTATCATGCTAACTTTCCAGGATTATCATTGGGCAAGGCTGTGCCATTGGCCAATGACAATCTGCAGCCTTCTTTTATGTTCTTAAAGGAGACTGAAGTGGCTTTCTGCCCATATCATTAGCAATGGAAAACAGCGTTTCCCTAAGTACAGGTTAGAAAGGAATTAAGAAATTCCTGGAGCAACTAATGAAATACAGACAAGAAATCCACCACTTTCATGGATTTTCATTTAATGACTGTAAAATAGTCAAAAACTGATAACAGAAAATATGTAAGGGTGCCACCTATATTTCCAGAAACGATGTCAGTTATGGTGCAGAAGGGACTGAATTGCACAGGCTGATATGAATCAAGACTCTCCACTTGCAGACTGAGAAATTGTGGACCTTAGTTATTGATAGAACCACGTCCTCATTTGGGGGCTTAGTGATGTGATGGGCTGGCAAGGGATGACAAGCTAAAGAGCATGTGCCCTGGGACATCCCATATTTAATGAGACAAAAGACGATTTTATTCATGGTTTACACTAAACACAGGCATCTGTTGCAGACAGAGCCTCATCTGACTCCTCATGAGGACAAGCACGCCAAACAAAGAATTGGGGCATTGATGCAGCTAATTTCTGGCTGCTAGGGAAACACAAGAGCTCAGCTTCAGCCTGAGAACCATTCTTTTTGTGGTCACCATGCTGGCTTTAGCTCTGACTTAGAAATCCATATATGCTCAAGTTCCTGAAATAAAAGGGCATAGTATTTGCACATAACCTACACATATCCTCCTGTATACTTTAAATCATCTCTAAATTACTTATAATAGCTAATATAATGTAAAGGCTATGTAAATAGTTGTTACTTTTTTTTCCACTTGTATTATTTTTTATTGTTGTGTTGGTTTTCTTTATTTTTTTTCCTGGTTATTTTCTATCTGCACTTTATTGTATCATGGATACAGAGGGCTGACTGTACTTTGAGTGGAAAATTACACTAAATCCAAACCTTTAACTTCACTTTTTAGCTCAGTTTGAAAGATTTGACCAAGATTCAAACACTCTTTGTCAGAATCTACCTCAGTTCCCAGACCCGAACAAGTATAGATGCCTCTTTAAGGATGAGCAAACAGACAAAATCCATTAGACATGTGGAAAGATATTGCTGTTTAAAAAGAAGGGGTCTTGATGAAGAATCAGAGCAAATGTCTTCTTATGAACTATGGCTACTGTTAAGAATCTATTTCAATGTTTGTTTTAAAATTTGTGATCTTAACAATATAGAGAAAAGGTTATAAATTCTCCAGAAATAAACAAAGTGGTCCTGAAGAACAACCTGAGATCGGAAAATAAAAAGTAAAAGAAAAACAATTGATTACCATATTTGAAACCTAAATGAGAGGCAGAGCAAGATGGCAGAATAAAGGCTTCACTGATTGCCCACTCTACAAGGACAGCAATTTAACAACTATATTCTACACATACAAAAATCACCTTCATAAGAACCAAAAATCAGGTGAGCACCTGGTTTTAACTTCATATAGCTGAAAGAGGAACTGAAGAGGTAGGAAAAATGGTCTTGAATCACAGATGCCACCCCTGCCACCCCGTCCCTGAAGCCATGGTGTGAAGAAAGAATCTGAGTGCTTGGAAGAGCAAGAGTGCAGCAGCTGTGACATTGCATTGAACTCAGTGCTGTCCTGTTATAGCAGAAGACAAAACTGGAATGAACTCAGCTGATACCCAAGCATGGAGGAACCATGTAAGCCCAGCCCTAGCCAGAGTGGAATTGCCCATCACAGTGGATGGAACTTGAGTTCCTGTGAGCCTTGTCATCATGGACTGAAGTGCTCTGGGACCCTAAATAAACTTGAAACTTTGCGGCAGCTTAGGCCACAAAGACTGCAACTCCTAGGTGAATCTTGGTGCTGAACTGGGCTCAGAGCCAGGGAACTTGGGGAGTACATGACCTATCGAGACACAAGCCAGGGTGGCTAAGGGAGAGCTGACATCAGCCCTCCCCTAACCCCAGGCTGTACAAACTTGTGACTCCAAAGGAGACGGAGGGGGAAGAGTAAGGAGGACTTTGTCTTACATCTTGAATGCCAGCTCAGCTACAGCAGAATAGGGCACCAATCAGAGTCACGAGACCCCCTTTCAAGGCCCTAGCTCTCAGATGACATTTCTATACACACCCTGGGCCAGAAGGGAACTCACAGCCTTGAAGGGAATAACTCAACCCTGGAAGAATTTATCACCTGCTAACTGAAAAGCCAGGTAGTATGCTGTAGACCTTGGGGAGACTCTGAGACTTGCTAGCTTCAAGGTGAGACTCAGCACATTCCCAGATGTGGTGTGTGGTGTCTGTAGGGAGAAAGTCCTTCTGCTTGAGAAAAGCAGAGGAAAAAGTAAAGGGGACTTTGTCTTGCACTTTAGGTACCCACTTGGCCACAGGTGGATATAGCACCAAGTGGGCTCTTGGGGTCCTGATTGACTCTTGGATGGCACTTCTGGGCTTACCCTGGGCCAGAGGGGAGCCACTCCCCTCAAGGGTGAGCTCAAGGTAAGGAAGCATTCACCATAAGCTGATTGAAGAGCCCTTGGACCTTATGGGAATATCAGTAATAGTCTGGCAGTATTCCTCATGTGCCTGTGGTGGTCATGGCCACAGGGTGGGGCTCATCTGCCTTTGAAAAGGGGAGAGAAGAGCGGGAAGGACTGCATCTTGCGGTTTAAATGCCAGCACAGCTGTGGTGAAATAGAACACCAGGTAGACCTCTAAGGCCTTTGATTCTAGTGTCTTGCTCCTGGATGGCACCTCTGAACCTGCCCTGGCCTTGGAAGAACTCACCACCCTGAAGAGAAGGGACAAAGGCCTGGCTGGCTTTGTCACCTGCTGATTGTAGATTCTTGGGGTCTTGAGTAAACGGAGGTGGTAGCCGGAGATTAGTTGCAGCAGGCCTTGGGTGGGACCCAGGGCTGGGCTAGCTTCATATCTGACCTGCCACAGTCCTAGCATTGTTGGCCACAGGGGTCCTTGTGTCACTCCACCCCAGGTTCAGGTAGCTCAGAATGGAGAGAAAGACTCTGTTTGGGAGAACATAAGGGGAGAGAGCAAGCGTCTCTGTCTGGTAATGCAGAGAATTATGCCAGATCTTGTCCAAGACTATCAAGGTGGTACATCTAGTCTGCAAAACCACATTTCTGGACTTGGGGTGCCCCCTAAATGCAGATACGCCTATATTACAACACCCAAGCACCCAGGTCCTTTCAAATACCCGGAAAAGCTTTCCAAAAAGGACAGGTACACACAAGCCCAGACTGTGAATTCTACAATAAATACGTACCTCTTTCATTCCCAGACACAGACTAACATCCACAAGTATTAGTACCATCCAGGAAAACATGACATCACCAGATAAACTAAATAAAGCACAAGGGACCAATTCTAGAGAAACAAAGATATGTGACATTTCAGAAAGAGAATTCAAAACAGCTGTTTTGGGAAACTCAAAGAAATTCAACATCACACAGAGAAGGAATTCAGAATTCTACCAGATAAATTTAACAAAAAGATTGAAATAATTAAAAAGAATCAAGCAGAAATCTGGAGCTGGGAAATGCAATTGACATAGTAAAGAATGCATTAGAGTCTTAATAGAAGAATTGATTAAGCAGAAGAAAGAATTTATGAGCTTGAAGACAGGCTATTTGAAAACACACAGAGGAGACAAAAGTAAACAGAATAAAAAAACAATGAAGCATGCCTACAGGATCTAGAAAATAATCTCAAAAGGGCAAACCTAAGAGTTATTGGCCTTAAAGAGGTGATAGTAAAAGAAATAGGGGTAAGAAGTTTATTCAAAGGGATAATAATGGAGAACTTCCCAAACATAAAGATATCAATATCCAAATACAAGAAGGTTATAGAACACTAAGCAGTTTTAGCTCAGAGAAGACTACCTCAAAGCGTTTAATAATCAAACTCCACAATGGTCAAGGATAAAATAAGGATCCTGAAAACTGCAAGAGAACAGAAACAAATAACATACAACGAAGCTCCAATACATTTGGCAGCAGTCTTTTTAGCGGAAACATTACAGACTAGGAAAGAGTGGGTTGACATGTTTAAATTGCTAAAGAAATATTTTCCATTTACTTAAACAAGGTTAGTGTGAGGCTAATGCCAAAATCTGATGGAAGTAACAAAAGAAATGACAGAATAACTTCGCATAAATACAGATTTAGAAATCTGAGTAAAATATTCAGTAGATTGTTTCGGTAGCATAATATGAGAACAATATGCCAAGATTAGATGGGGTTTATTTCAGACTTGAAAGAATGGTTTGATATTAGGAAATCTATTTATATAATATGCCAATAGATGCCAAAGGGAAAAAAGGTATATGATCATCTAGATAGAGCCAAAAAAGGCATTTCATATAATTCAATGCCTATTTCTGGTTTAAAAATGTTTTTAATGGAAGTAGAAATGGAATGAGCTGTTTTTAAAAAGCAAAACACCCAAAGCGAACATTGTGCCCAACACTTAAGCAATGAAAGAATTGCAATCAATAAGGAGACACATAACCACTGATAATTTTGGGAAATAGTTGTTACTGTATTTAGATGGGAAAAAGAATTGAGAAGTATCAATACTGGAAAATAAAAATTATTTTCACTTGCAAGTGATAAGACTGTTTGTGTAGAAAACCCCCAAAAGTAAGGAAAAACTATTTAAGTTTGCCAGTTAAAAAATAAATATAGGCTGGGCATGGTGGCTCACGCCTGTAATCCCAGCACTTTGAGAGGTTGAGGTGGTTGGATCAATAGGTCAGGAGATCGAGACCATCCTGGCCAACATGGAAACCCTGTCTCTACTAAAAATACAAAAATTAGCCTGGCGCGGTGGCTTATGCCTGTAATCCCAGCCTCTCAGGAGGCTGAGGCAGGAGAATGCAAGTCTGAAACCCAGAAGGGTGGTCATTAAATCTTAAAGCTCCAAAGTAATCTCCATTGATTCCATGTTCCATATTCAGGGCACACTGGTGAAATTGATGGATTCCCAAAGCCTTGGGCAGCTTTGCCTTTGTGGCTTTGAAGAATACCAATCACATGTCTGCTTTCATGGGATGTAGCTGAGTGCCCATAGCTTTTCCAGGCTCAAGATGCAAGCTGCCTGTGGGTTTATCATTCTGGGTTCTGGAGGACAGCAACCCTCTTCCAGTAGCTCCACTAGGCAATGTCCTTGTGGGGACTCTGTGTAGGGATTTCAATTCCACATTTTTCCTCCACGTTGCCCTAGTAGAGTTTCTCTGTGAGGGTTCTGCCTCTGTGTCTGGCTTCTGTCTGGGCACCCAGGCTTTTTGATACACCCTCTGAAATCTAGGTGGAAGTCACCAAGTCTACATCACTCTTGCACTGAGGTTGCCTGCAGGTTTAACATCACATGGAAGCTACCAAAGCTTATGGCTTACATTCTCCAACGTGGCAACCTGAGCTGTATCTAGGGCCCTTTGAGCCATAGCTGGAGCTGAAGTAGTAAGGGTATGGGGAGCAGTGTTCTAGGCTGGCACAGGGCTTTGGCACTCAGGGGGCTGGCCCATGAAATCATTATTTTCCCCTAGGCCTCTGGGCCTGTTTTGGGAGGGGCTGCCTCAGAGGTATCTGAAAAATGCCTTCAGGACCTTTTTTCTATTGTCTTGGCTATCAGCACCTGACTCCCTTTTAGACATGCAAATATCTCTAGCAAGATCCACTTGGATTCTTTCTCTGAAAATGAGTTTTTCCTTTATGTCACTTGACTAGGCTGCAAATTTTCCAAATCTTTACACTCTGCTTCCTTTTTAAATATGAGTTCCAACTTTAAGTCATTTCTTTACTCCCACATCTAAGCATAGGTTATTAGAAGCAGCCAGGTCACATTTTGAATGTTTGTTGCTTAGAAATTTCTTTACCATATTCCCTAAATCGTCACTCTTAAGTTTAAATTTCCAGATCCCTAGAGCATGAACACAATGCAGCCAAGTTCTTTGCTTTGGCACAACAAGAATGACCTTTGCTCCAGTCCCAATAAGTTCCTCATTTCCATCTGAAACCTCATCAGCCTGGACTTCACTGTCCATATCACTATCAGCATTTTGGTCAAAACCATTTAACCAGTCTCTAAGAAGTTCCAAATTTTCCCTCACCTTTTCTTCTTCTGAGCCCTCCAAACTCTTCCAGCCTGTGCCCATTATCCAGTTCAAAAGCTGCTTCCAAATTTTCAGGTATCTTTATAGCAATGCCCCACTTCTCAGTACCAATTTTCCATACGAGGCCATTTTTGTATTGCTATAAAGAAATACCTGAGGCTGAGTAATTTATAAAGAACAGAGGTTTAATTGGCTCATGATTCTGTAAGACATACAAGTATGGCTCCAGCATCTGGTTCTGGTGGAGATCTCAGGAAGCTGACACTCATGGAAGAAGGTGAAGGGGCAGCAGATCTCACATGGTGAGAGGAGAGAGAGAGAGTGAGTAGAGAGGTGCCACACACTTTTAGACAGCTGGATCCATGTGAACTCAGAGCAAGTACTCTCATCACCAAGAGGATGGTGCTAAGCCATTCATGAGGAGTCTGCCCCCATGATCCAATCATCACCCACCAGGCCCCACGTCCAATACTGGGGATTACATTTCAACATGAGATTTGGAAGGGACAAATATCCAAACTATATCACCATTCATTTCATCTAATTCCTCACTTAATCTGAGGAAATTAATAATTTTGTCAGTAAAATGAAGAGAAAAGTAGTAGCTACCTAACTGGTTTGGTGTGAAGATTAAATAACATATATATAAAGACAGTGACTGGCCCATGGTAAGTAATACATAGTGTTAGCTATCATTTTTACTAGCATACTTATTAAATCTTTAAAGTACATTATATGTTTATAATGGTTTTAAACAAACATTTCTTTCAGATATATTTCTGGTTTCTCCTGTTAACTGGGAAGTAGAACTAAATGGAGTGGATAGTTATCTGAGAACTCTATTTAATTGAATTTTCACGATGGTTTCATTTATTAGTCTGATAATTGAAGGATATGTAAGAAATTGCAAATTCTGATTAATAAAAATTAATAAAGATTGAGGATCAACAAAAGTAATTTTGGATGTTATTGAACTTTGGGAAAATAAACCCTAGTCTTGGAAGATTTTCTTTAGGAGGGTAAACTGAAAAATAACACTGTGATTTAATCATGCTCCCTGGGTGTGAGCATCAACTTTTGAGAAACACCAAAGGGGACCATGCGAATGGACTATTTGATTGGCTTTGCAGTAGCACTAATAAATGCTTGACTTTTGCCAGTGGGGTAATCTAGAAATATTAAGTGGAACCTGCCAACAATGCCATTTTACTTGATTGCACCATTAATTGCTTTTATATAATTGATATCAAACTGTGCATAGAGACTATTTTAACTCCAATAACAAATAATATACTTTGTTTTTACATAGCTAAATAATACCCTACAGAAGCAACATCATTACGTCATAGGATAATGGCTCCATATGTCCATTAAAGGAAAGACTCGCCTTTTCTAACTACTGGGTATTGTTCATAGTGTTGATGGACTTGGTCATTTTTGTTTTACAGTGTAAAACTGGATTGATATATGCTTGTTGACTGTGCTGCAACTTATCTAAATCATGACTTAAAAAAATATTGTACAGGAAGAGAAGATTTTGAATGTTACCACCATAAATAAATAAATTTTTAAAGTAATGGATATTGTAATTACCCGGATTTGATCGTTATACAATGTACACATGTACTGAAACATCACACTGTGTCCCATAAATAAAACTATTATGTGTCTATTATAAATTAAAACAAATTAATAATGAAAAACAAAAATAGAAAACCATATTGTACAGAACTTAGCAACAATGTACTTCATTCTAGTGTACAGAAATATTGACTCTTCATAGTACAATTAATAATGATAAAAGAAATCTTCGCAACATTTAAGATGCTAAATAACACTTGAAACTCAAGGAAACAAAAGAAACTTAACAATAGAATAAAAGCTATTTTGAGCATCTGTAATGCATTCGTGACTCAACAAATGAAAATTATTACATAACCAGCTTAAGCTGTGACACATACAAGAAATTTAATGCTCATTGTTTTAAAGTTGGCTCTTCATGCAAAACAAATCCTAGAGATTTCCAAGTAAATACTCCCCCTATTGTCACCCTCCCATCCCCAAACCCTAATTAGAGTCCAGCTGATGGGATATTTATCAATTTCTTTGTGTGCCAGCTTACTCAACTATAACATAATATTTTATTAGCCTCTGTACTGAACTATCTATTTAAGAATGTTTATATGGCAAAGAGGTATAGGAAATAGAGACAATATCTGCCTCCAAGACCAGTTTCCTGACCGGTATAATAAATGTCATGTCTCCCTCTGGGGCAAAGGTTAGGCAGATTTGCTGGCAGTCCTTCTTAAAAGATTGAGATTTTCTAAGCCTCGAGTTTCTCAGCTGTGATGCAAACCCACTGTGAAATCTGCATCACCTGTGAGATTTGGGAAGCAGGGAAAATCAATTTAAGCAGAAGTTCATGCCAGATACTATGCTATGAGTAATAACATTCTTTTTAAAAAAAAAAAAAAAAATCACAGGCAAAAATCGTAGTGCACTACAGCCTGGAACTCTTAGGCTCAAGAAATCCTCCCACCTCATCCTCTCAAGTAGCTAGGACTACAGGGTTGTGCCACCATGTCAGATAACATTTTTTCTTGAGTCAGGAGTCTTGTGTCTTCTGCTGGCATCTATGAACTTGTTAGCTTACAAGTAGGGTAAACATCTCAGATCCTTCTCAGTTTAAGACACTACAAAGCAGACTTGGAGAAGGAGATTTGCATGTCTCATATTAATGGGAAATTCTTTTGGATCAACACCATTGTGGCAATGAGGAAAAGAGGGTAGCTGCAGGACAAGAAGCTCTTGGACTTCAGTACAGTCAAACAAAAGCCTCACTCAATTCAGTGGGGAGCTCTGAAGTCGGGATCGCCTTTCAGAGCTGTCTTTAATGGGTCTGAGGGGCTTGGACTTCCATAATGTTTGCATGGACAAAGCTTTGAATGCAGGCTTCTCCCAAGATGGGGGCTTGACTTTGGGTGAGTCAGCTCCTTTTAGCTGAGGGCAAGCCCAGAAGATGAGACTCTACTGAGAGCTGTCTTTTGCCATCACCCTAGGAGCTCATCATTCTATGAATACAGATAAGACAGCCTTTAGTTTCCTTTGATTCAGCCCTTTAATTCTTACTAAGAAAGTTACCAGAAATCAGATTCTCTTTTTGTTAAGGAATATCTCTTGTGGCTGTCTTTTACATTCCCCTTCCCCATCTCCTCCCTAGCACAGACTCCTAAGTGGCACACTGCCTTCCCCTCTGAGCCACCAGAGGAGGCTAGGGACCTCTTCAGAGTCTCTCTGACCCTGCCTGGGGCAGCTTCTTCCTTGTCCATTTGAGCAGAAAGATTCTTCCAGAACTTTAGTTTCACTGAACTAATTTTTCTCATTTTCAGTCTTTCATCTGGACTCCTTAAGTTTCCCTTTTGCTTGCTAAGATCCTGAAGCCATTCTGGCTTTAAGCAGATATTTGCCAAACACCATCTATGGTCTAAGGATTGTGCTAGACACTTAGGATATAACTGATGGAGAAGCCCTTCTTTTTAACTCAGTTAACAGCTAATTGAACTCAGAGCTCAATTCAATCCACAGACATTTACAGAGTTACTACTTGGTGCTAGGGGGTCTCTTTGAGTCTGAAATAGTATAAGTCAGAATGTTTTCAGCAGCAAGAAACAGACTGTAAGCGGCTTTAAAAAATAAGATGTCTCCTAGGATGACTAACCAGACAAGTTTTCCTGGAACTGTTGCAGCTTTAGCACTGGAAATCCTGAGTCCCAGAAATACCCCTGATCTAAGCAAACTAGCATGCTTGTTCAACCTAAGCCTACTAGGCATTGCACTTCCTTCGTAGTGGTAGGAGATGCAAGATGTAATAATTTGTCCTTCACTTTTTTTTATTTTAAAAATATTTAACAATTTATTTTTAATTGACTAATAAAATCATATATATTTATAATGTATAGTATGATGTTTTGATTATATGTACACATTGTGAAATGGTTGAATTGAGCTAAATTATCATATGTATTGCCTCACAGATTTATCTTTTTTTGTGTGTTGAGAACACTTGAAGTCTACTCTTTTAGCTGTTTTCAAGCATGCAGTACATTGTTAGTGGGGTTACCATGTTGCATAATAGATCGCCTGGACTTATTCCTCCTGTCCAACTGAAATTTTGAACGCTTTGACTAATATGTCCCCAGCCTCCGCACCCCAGCCCCCCCATAACCAATTTTCTACTCCCTGCCTCCATGAGCTCAACTTGTTAAGATTCCTCTTGTAAGTGAGACTTGCAGTATTTGTCTTATCCTCCACTTTAAAGGTGTCCTTGCGTGCCTCAGACCACTGGATCTTTAAAATCCTTTTGGATGAGGTAAGGCCTTGAGTCTCCTCGGGGTTTATCTTTTATCCTCTGGAATGCAGGTACCTTAAGAAGGCTTCCAGTAGACTTGCTGCTTCTTGCTCAGTCAGTCAAATTGGCGATCTTTAATACAGTGCATGAATATGATGCTCTGGACAATGTATATATGGTGGGACTTAGGGCCTTCCTACAGCCTTCTCCAAGAATTCTAAAACGAGCAAACAAACAAAACCAACCAAAAACAACAAAAGCAAGAATAAGCTATCTTTTAAAGTCTCCAAATCCTGATTTTAGGTACTCAATGTAGGAGCAGAGTTTAGGTGTCCTCTAAGCAGTTTTTAAAACATCCCTTTGAAATATCAGCATGGACCTAATTTCAAAAACAGTGTCTATTGCCTTTATGCTGCAGGCAAATCCGAGACTGTGAGAACCTTATTTTACTTTCTATTACACGTAAATATCAATTTCCTGCTTAAAAGTGCTCCATTGTTTTTTAAAAATGAGAATACATTTTTATTATATCATTATCGAAGATAGGATCTCACAAGTTGTGTTCAAGTTTAAAAAAATTTAGAAGTAACATTCTGTTCATCTCAGTCCATTTTGTAAATTTTAAACCTGAAAAAGGGGGCTCATATACCTCTCAAAAGAACAAAAGATGCTGTGGTACACTGCAACCAGGTGGGGGCAATGCTTTGGTCACAACCTTGTGATTTAAATAAAAAGATGGTGCTGTTAGATATGGTTTATCTGAAGCCAAGCTTAGAGTCTCTTTGGCTTTTAAAAAAATTTCTTTTAATAAAAAATTGTTTTGGAATAAAATCCAAACTCTTTACCGTGAATTCAACAGACTGGCTCCTTTCCTGCTTACCCAACCTCATTTCACGTCACTGCCTTCATCACTCACTCCATTTTGGCCACACAGGCATTTCACTTCCCCAGGTATGCACATCTTTTTATCAAGGTAAACAGAAAAGTAAAATAAGGTCTTTGCCTCTGCTGCTTCTCTAAGGGGAAGGCTCTTCCCTTCGCTATCACATGGCTGTTTCATTCTCAGCCTTTAGGTCTCAACTCAACAGCTTTTAATAAATACCACTTCTTCAGAGAGTCCTTCTCTGCTGACCTCATCTAACGTAAGCAAACTACCACCTGTCTTGGCATTCTCTGTTACAGCACCTTGTATTCAATTTTGCCATGGCTTAGCACAGTTTGTAATTTTTTCTTTTCTAACCCTCGCTAAACTGTAAATTCCATGGAGGTGGACTATTGCCGTGTTTTGCCCTATGTTATACACAGAATCTAGCATATTATCTTTTATAGTTTTCTAGGGCTGCCATAACAAAGTATCACAGACTGGGTGGCTTAAACAACAGAAATTTCTTTCCTCACAATTCTAGAGGCCAGAAGTCTGAGTTCAGGATGTCAGCAAGGTTGTTTTCTTCTGAGGCCTCCCTCCTTGGCTTGTAGACGGCTGTCTTCTTCCTGTGTCTTCACATGGCCTTCTGCTGTGTAATCTCTTCTTAAGGAAACAAGTTATATTAAATTAGTTCTACCCTAGTGACCACATTTTATTTTATTTTATTTTAAGTTCTGGGATACATGTGCAGAATGTGCAGGTTTGTTACATAGGCATACATGTGCCATGGTGGTTTGCTGCACCCATCAACCCATCATTTAGGTTTTAAGCCTCACATGCATTAGGTATTTGTCCTAATGCTCTCTGTTCCCTTGCCCCCCACACCCTGACAGGCCCCAGTGTTTGATGTTCCCTTCCCTATGTCCATGTGTTTTCATTGTTCAACTCCCACATAAGAGTGAGAACATGCACTGTTTGGTTTTCTGTTCTCAGGTTAGTTTGCTGAGAATGATGGCTTCCAGCTTCATGCATGTCCCTGCAAAGGACATGAACTCATTCTTTTTTATGGGTGTGTAGTATTCTATGGCGTATATGTGCCACATTTTCTCTATCCAGTCTATAACTGATGGGCATTTGGGTTGGTTCCAAGTCTTTGCTATTGTAAATAGTGCTGCAAAAACATTTGTGTGCAGGTGTCTTTATAGTAGAATGTTTTAGTGACCACATTTTATTTAATTCTTTAAGGATTATCTCCAAATACAATACAGTCATATTCTGAGGCACTGGGGTCAGGACTTCAGTATATGAATTAAGGGAGGAGGGCTCAATTCACCTCATTTATAGTAGGCAGTTCATATCCATTGAATGGATAAATGCTTTCAAAATTATTGTTGAGTTCAAGAGTTGTGAAACAGAAAAGGAAAGGAAGCTTGAAGCTTGTCCAAGGTGCCCACTCTAGAGATGTGTACTGCAAGTGGTTTGGATTGAGCAGTGGTGTCTGTGATTTTTCTAACGTTCACAGGTGATTCTAATGCATAGTCGGTATTGAGCATCACTAATCCATTTCAATCACCCTAATTTTGAAGAAAAAAAGGCCAAGAAAGTTTAGAGACGTGACCAAGATAATACAAGTAAAGAGTTAACACAAAGCTTTACAGATTTAGTACGTAAAAGTCAACACCTGGCCACCTATGCTATTTTCAATGCATTATATTTAAAGGTAGGCACATTTTCCTGACTTATGGTAAAATTATCCACAATGTAGAGTTTAAATTGTGAAGGAAAATGAAGTCGGCACTCCAGGAGTATGCCACTGTTCTTGCATTTGCCTAGGTCAATGTTTTGCAAAGCAGGTGTATTTGTTCAGCGAAGCAACAAGTGTTAGCAAACCTCCTCCTGTTGTAGGAAATCTTTATCATACATAGAATACGGTTATAGTCTACAGGATAGTGTGTCAGTCACCTTCTAGGTTAGACCGAGTGCGGACAAAGCCTAGCCCTTGCTTTTGAATGTAGCAACAGCCTAGAAGCCTTCAAAGCTGATGCTTACCTGCCTACAATCCCAAATACCTATATTCTTTATTTCTATAAATTTCCATCATTCCACCACCGATAAAAGAAAGGAGAAAGAACATCAGAAGTTGAAGGCATGATGGCAACACCCAGACAGATGCCACCAGGTCCATCTCCTGCTTAGAGGAGGACATTTACGCAGTTCTCTGAATTCGGGGTCTGCAGAGTCCTATACATCTTTGTTTAGTCTCCCATTGCTAGGCTCTGTGATTTCTAATGAAGCGAGCATGGGAATTGCCCTAAGCTACAATGCTACAGTTAGTCATTTTTTGACTTTGGGACTTTCTCACTGCGTGGGTGGATCTGCAGTGGAGGTGGGTGAGAGAGCTTCTACGTCAGTGTCAGCACAGGTGAATGAGGACAGACCACTCAATGGCTGCCTTCTAACTATCATGTTAGGGAAAGCCTTACCCTACCATTTGTTTCTAGTTGGCCATATGTTGATATTAGAGGTAAGATATTACTGAAATCTCATTTTCTACTCTGAGCAACATTGCTGTTTTGATTATGTAAGGGAGGTTGATGGTAGATCTCTCGTCCTAATTTTTTGTTTGAGTCTTGTTCTTAACCATACCATGTGGTTGACTGAATGCCTTGATTCCTTCTGATTCTGAGACACTTGTGCAAGCCCTAATTTAGAAAATCCTAATTGTTTCCTGATACAGATCAGCAATCAGTATTGGTTGTGATTGACACTAGGGACTTTGAGACCTGTGCTTTGATCATATTAGAACACTAGGACGACAAGAACACGTGGACTCAGAGAGAGGAGCATCACACACAGGGGACACTTGGGGGGGTAGGGGAGAGACAATGGGGGTGGGGAGGGATAACATGGGGAGAAATGCCAGATATAGTATGCACCTAAAGTAAAATAAATAATTTTTTTAAAAAAAGAAAGAAACAAAGGCAGCACAGATGAAACACTCAGTTGTAGTCAGAAGAACCAATAGTCAAAGCAATGAAGTCTGCCCTGCCTTAGGTTACTGTACCTCCTGAGTCAGCTGACACCTGGTACCTCTGCACCATTAACTTGACTAGAAACCCCACCCTGTAGTCATAAGGATCTTTGGAGGGTGAATAAACTAGTTCTAGAGTAGCATTTGCAGAGCTCCTCACATGGCAGGTGCTGGGCTATCTGTTGCTCTTTTGTTGTGTTCTGCCACAGGAAGTCAGTGAGGTGCTTGTTTATATAGTTGGAGAGCTAAGAATCATTAAAAAAAAAAAAAAAAAAAAGAACACTAAGCCTAACTGCGTCTGTAGAGGGGAGACAGAGAGATAACTAGGAACTGGGTCTCCTGATCTTTGGTCAGGTACCTTTGTCTATCATGTCAGATTGAAGGGAATCTGCAAGGTAGAACCCTCGGGTAAATACCCACACTGTAGTAATAGTGGAAGGAGATTTGTAAAATAGATAAAATGTTCACTCACATTTCTAGGTTTGTTTGAGGAAAAGTCTTAATATACCATCATTCTGGTCTATCCAACTAACTGACGCATAATCAGTATGTGTAAGTTTTAAGAGAAAAAATATATTGAGTCAATACTTTTATCATTTTTGAGCATCTTTCTTTTCAATAACATACTTTTAATCTCAAAAATCTTGTCATCGTTTCTGATGAATAATCCATTAGCTGGAAAAACTTGAGTTATAACAGATGGCATGAAATAGAAATGTTACCTCTGCAATTTAAAATCCATTTTCTTTCATTTGAGAAGTTTATTTTTGAGATATCTGCCTTGCAATCTCAGACTATGTAAATGTGTTTGTGACTTGGGAAAGAAATGTGTCACTGACTAGCATAATTGAATTGTAGAGTAAATTTTTTCCTTCCTTGTTGTCTGTGTTTAGGCCTCATCTAGTCTGTGAGTCAGCACCACGTATTTGTGCTGCAGAGATCTATCGGATGCCAGAGGGGCCTGCAGTAAGTCACAGGCCAAGACTGGCCTGCGCACCCTGGTCCATTAAAAACAGCTTAGGGCCAGATAAACCCCGACCTCCACAGCAAAATCGGATCATCTCTTTCCTATTACTCTCTGATTCCCAGATTTCTAAACTTTGATTTTTATCTCCAAGTTAGAACCTTTTTACCTGCTTTTCATAGGATTTGGTAATCCTCATTCCATTTCCTCAGAATTGATTTTGTAAAACTCCAACTCTTACCTCAGAGACTAAAGGAATCCATTTCTTCTCTGGTATTGTATATCTTCATGTGCCTCTGGTTTGGGTCTTTCATCTGCCCCTGGTTTGGGTCTTGCTATGTTTCATGTCACACTAGTTACTACCTTATTTGTATAACCAAAATTTTATTTTTGTATTTGTACAAATTTATGAGGCACACAAGAAATATTTTACATGTATATAACATGCAATGATCAAGTCAGGGTATCTAGGGTGTCACCTCAGTGCAACACATTTTTTTTTAAAGTATAGTCATCGTATCTGCTATGAAACATCGAATTTATCCCTTCTCTATATGTATTTTTTCAATTTCAACTTTTAGTTTAGATTTGGGAGCACATTTGCAGGTTTGTTACATGGGTATCTTGTGTGATGCTGAGGTTTGGGGTATGATTGAACCTGTCGCCTAGGTAGTGAGCATAGTACCCAATAGGTAGGATTTCAACACTTGGCTCCCTTCCTCATCTTCTCTCTTGTAGTCCCCAGTGTCTCTTATTCCCAGCTTCCATTGTTTAGGTCCCACCTATTAGTGAGTAGATGTGGTGTTTGGTTTTCTGTTTCTGTGTTAATTCACATAGGATAAAGGCCCCCAGCTGCATCCATATTTCTGCAAAAGACATGATTTTATTCTTTTTATGGCTGCATAGTATTCCACATATCACATGTTCTTTGTCCAATCCACCATTCATGGACACCTAGGTTGATTCCATGTCTTGGCTACTGTTAATAGTGCTGTGATGAACATAAGAGTGTATGTGTCTTTTTGGTAGAATGGTTTATTTTTCTTTGGGTATATACCCAGTAATGGGATTGCTGGGTTGATTGGTAGTTCTATTTTTAGTTCTTTGATAAATCTCCAAACTGCTTTCCACAGTGATTGAACTTATTTACATTCCCACCAACAATGTATAAGCATCCCCTTTCCTCTGCAGCCTCACCAACATCTGTTATTTTTTCATATTTTAGTGATAGCTTTTCTGACTGGTGTGAGATGGTATCTCATTGTGGTTTTGATTTGCATTTCTCTGATGATAAGTGATGTTGAATATTGTTTGGTATATTTGTTGGCCACTTGTATGTCTTCTTTTGAGAAGTGCCTATTCATTTACTTTGCCCAGTTTTTAAAGGCATTATTTGTTTTTTGCTTGTTGATTTTTTTATATATATTTTTTATTGCATTTTAGGTTTGGGGGTACATGTGAAGAACATGTAAGACATGGATGAACCTGGAAACCATCATTCTCAGCAAACTGCTTGTTGATTTTTTTAAGATCATTAGAGATTCTGGATATATGCAAATGTACCATTATGAGATCTGTAAAGTAGTCTAGATTCTGTGGGTCTAACAAACTTTTAACATTGAGGTTTTGCAGCCATAAAAAGAACAGAATCATGTCCTTTGCAGCAACATGGAAGCAGCTGGAGGCCATTATCCTAAGCAAATCAAGGCAGGAACACATAACCAAATACTGCATGTTGTCATAAGTGGGAGATAAACATTGGGTACTCATGAACATAAAGGTGGCAACAATAGACACTGGAAACTCCTGGAGCAGGGAGGTAAGAAGGAGGCCAAGAGTTGAAAAACTACCTACCGGATACAATGCTCGCTACCTGGGTGATGGGTTTAATTGTATCCCAAACCTTAGCATCATATAATATATCCATGTAACAAATGTGCACATGTACCCTCTGAGTCTAAAATAAAAGTTGAAATTATTAAAAAAAAAAACATTGAATTTTAAGCCAACAAATGTACTTTACCCTTGCCATGTGAAAGCACAGTGGAAAGGCACTGGAAGTAAAGACAGTGGGGAAGAGAGACTTTCTTGCTGAAAAGATCAGACATGCCACCAGGGAGGCTAGGGATTTTGATCTGTGAATAATAGCCAGTCCAGTTGAATGGAAGTTAAGGTAAATATGAGAGATGAAGCCTCCGAGATAGGTGGGGACCAGATCATGGAGAATTTTTGTTCCACAATAAAATATCTCAATTTTAGTGTAGGTAATGGGAAATCACTGTAGATTTTTAAGCAAGGGACGACATCATTAGAATTGTTTATTACTTTGGTAGCATTATACAGATAGATTGTAGAGCAGACAGACTGGAGACATTAGGACCAATTAGATGGCTCTGGCAGTGCTCTAGGTCTGAGGGATATCAATAAGAATGTCAGAGTAAGGACTTTCAAAAATCCTCTTCTTCATAAAAGCAATTAAAACACTGGCATACTTGTCAGGATTAACTTCCCCAGAACTCTGTAAATTAACTAAAAGTTTGCAGCAATCCAGAGAGTGGTTTTTTGAAGAAAACTGGATACATATTTATGAAATCATGGACGTTGTGGCATTTAATTTGCTCTATTCTGAGCCTGCTCTCTCTAGCTCTGCGGTAGTTTTGAAAAACAACAGCTCATGATGCCAGTGAAAACCAGTGGCTGGACAGTCTCTGGTGGGAGCAAAATGAGGTTGGAGCTCCTTCAAAGCTCCATTTACAGAGAATTGTCATTATTTGACTTGTCTGATAGTTTCATGGAAGATCCCATTCATGAGGTTTGTTTTTATTTAACCTGAATCAGAGCTTGGCTGCTTTCTCTCAGAGGATTTGTCAGAAACAATCAATGGCAATTGTTTAATATCTTAGCCACCTGAGATGACAGATAACAGTTTGACCAAACAGTAGCCCAATCAAAAAGCTTAAAAGGAAAATCTGGGAAATGAAATGACCAAAAGCCATTTTAAAAAGGTCCTAGACATTCCTGAGAATCTAGAAGGCCATGCTCATGCATAGGGCTGTGTAAATGCCCAGGAGAGACTTGTGAAGGATTTGTGCTCTCACCTCTAGTTGACCTTAGGCTGTACATAGGCAGGAAATAAGTGCTAAGGCAGAGTTGTAAATTGACTGACTGAATGTTGAAGGCCTCTCTCAAGATGCATACAGAGTTCCTTAGCAAAGACTTATTGATTTCATACATTAAAGAAAATATCTGTCTACTTAGTTGCTGATCACCACACTTACCAAGCCGATATTTCAGCAGCCACACATGACAATGAATGCAGTATTTATAGAATTACTTTAGAAAAATCACTGAATAATCAAACAGCAGCAACAGCAGCAACAACAACAAAATCCTGGGGAGGAAAAAATATCTGATTTCCAGAGTTACCATGTTATGCTATTTAAAATGTCCAATTTCCAACAAAAAATTATATAACATTGAAATAAATAAGAAAGTGTGGCTCACATACAAGAGAAAAAGCAATCAATAGAAATTGTTCCTGAGAAGCTCAGACATCAGACTTACTAGACAAAGACTTTACATCAGCTATTTTAAATATGTTCAAAGAACTGAAGAAAATCATGTCTAAAGAACCAGAAATCATGTCAAAGGAAAACATGAGAATGATCTCTTACCAAATAGAGGATATCAAGAAAGTAACATAAATTAGTTAAATTAAAAACCAAATAGAAATTCTGGAGAGGAAGCATGATGGTGGGGAATTGCCTCAGTGCCCAAAATAATTCAGAGATTAGAGTCAGGGTGATGGATAACCTAGTAGACTTTGTAGCAGATGGGGAAAATGACGAAGGGCATAGTGGGCTCAGACTTTATGGTTTCCAGGCAATTCATGGGCCTGGGCAGTGTTTATTGGAGGTGTGGGCCTCATGCCACATGCATACAGCATTGTTTTGCTTCCTTATCACTCCTGTCAAGGGTGATGTGAGAGTACGGGGGTGGCCTTTTCTGGATTATTTGAGCTTGAGGGTTCTGTTCTGACTTCCAGAGTACATGGATTAATGTTGCATTTAAAAATATCTGAAGAATGCTTCAGAATTAAAAATTTCCACAAAAATATTAGCTTTTATTGTAATAATTTTAGGGTTTCTATTTGAACCTATCCTGTTATAAAGATAGAACTGTGGATGGCCGAATAGGAATAGATCTGGAGTGCAGTTCCCAGCAAGAATGCAGAGGGTGAGTGATCACCACATTTCCAAAATAATTTTTACTGTCCACAGACCAGGAGATTCCTGGGCAGAAAAGCACCATGAGTTTCCAGCATGGTGGTTTCAGCCGGCACAGTGGGTCTCTGCACAAAAACTCACACAAATCTGGGCAGCCATTTCAACTGGTGCCTGGAATGCCTGGGAGACAGAGTTGCCCCTTCAACTGAAGAAAAAGGGGCTGCAACAAGGAGCTAGGTGACCTGGCTTGGCAGGTCCCACCCCCACAAAGAATAGCAATCTGAAACACTCTCGACGGAGAGTTTCACAGCAAGCACAGCTGGACCCAGGACGGTCCATCTCTGTGGGGGGAAGGGCATCCACCATTACCAAGGCAGTCCACGACTACCGAGGCACCCTACCATTATTGATGTAGTCCACCGTTACTGAGACAGTCCACCATTACCGAAGCAGTCTGCCATTACTGAGGAAGTCCGCCATTACAGAGGCAGTCTGCCATTACAGAGGCAGACTGACATTACTGAGACAGTTCTAACTATACCTCTACAAACAAAACAGCAAGGAAGTTCACACAGCAGAGCCCATGGCAGCTCAGCAATGCCTCTCCTGGCAGACTCTGACTAGGCTACCTTCTCACTGGACAGGGCATCTCTGAAAAAAGACAGCAGCATATCAGGACCTTATAAATAAAGTCCCACCTTCCCAAGACAGAGCACCTGGGAAAAAAGGTGGTTGTGAGTTCTGCTGCAGCAGACTTAAATGTACCTGCCCGGCAGCTCTGAACAGGAAAACGGAGCTCGTAGCTCAGCAGTTGAGCTCCTATAAGAGAAAGACTGTCTCCTCAAGCAGCTCCCAGATCCCCCCCATATGTCCAAAGAGACACCTCATAAAGGAGAGCTCAGGCTGACATCTGGCAGGTACCCTTCTGGGACAAAGATAACAGAAGAAACTGGCAGCAACCCTTACTGTTCTGCAGCAACCGGAGGTGATCCCCAGGCAAGCAGGGTATAGAGTGGACCTCCAGCAGTCCCACAGCAGAGGGACCTGACTGTTAGAAGGAAAACTAAAAAACAGAAAGAAATAACTTCATCATCAACAAAAAGGATATCCACTAAGAGACCCTGTCCGAAAGTCACCAACTACAAAGACCATAGGTAGATAAATCCACAAAGATGGGAAGAAACCAATGCAAAAAGGATGAAAATACCCAAAACCAGAATGCCTCTCCTCCTCCAAGGGATCACAACTCCACACCAGCAAGGGAAGAAGGCTGGATAGAGAATGAGTCTGATGAATTGACAGAAACAGGCTTCAGAAAATGGGTAATAACAAACCTCTCTGAGCTAAAAGAACATGTTCTAACCCAATGCAAAGAAATTAAGAACCTTGAAAAAAGGTTTGACAAAATGCTAATGAGAGGAATATGAATGAATTGATGGAGCTGAAAAACACAATACCAGAACGTTGCGAAGCATACACAAGTTTCAATAGCCGAATTGACCAAGCAGAAGAATGGATATCGGAGATTGAAGATCAACTCAGTGAAATAAAACGAGAAGGCAAGATTAGAGAAAAAAGAGTAAAAAGAAATGAACAAAGCCTCCAAGAAATATGGGATTATGTGAAAAGACCTCATCTACATTTGATAGGTGTGCCTGAATGTGACGGAGAGAATGAATCCAAGCTGGAAAACACTCTTCAGGATATTATCCAGGAGAACTTCCCCAACCTAGCAAGGC
Source organism: Alouatta palliata (assembly GCA_004027835.1). Classification (NCBI taxonomy): domain Eukaryota; kingdom Metazoa; phylum Chordata; class Mammalia; order Primates; family Atelidae; genus Alouatta; species Alouatta palliata. Next base: position 30,202 of record PVKV010014939.1, read on the forward strand.
AGGCCAAAATTCAAGTCCAGGAAATACAGAGAAAACTACAAAGATATTCCTCAAGAAGAGCAACCCCAAGGCACGTAATTGTCAGATTCACCATGGTTGAAATGAAGGACAAAATCTTAAGGGCAGACAGAGAGAAAACTCAGGTTACTCACAAAGGGAAGCCCATCAGACTCACAGCTGATCTCTCGGCAAAAACCCTACAAACCTGAAGAGAGTAGGGGCCAATATTCAACATCCTTAAAGAAAACAACTTTAACCTAGAATTTCATATCCAGCCAGCTAAGCTTCATAAGTGAAGGAGAAATAAAGTCCTTTAGAAACAAGCAATTGCTCAGAGATTTCATCTCCACTAGGCCTGCCTTACAAGAGCTCCTGAAAGAAGCACTAAACCTACGAAGGAACAACCAGTACCAGCCACTCCAAAAACGTACCAAATGGTAAACAGCATTGACACAATGAAGAAACTGCATCAACAAATGGGCAAAACAACCAGCTAACATCAAAATGGCAGGATCAGATTCCCACATAACAATATTAACCTTAATTGTAAATGGGCTAAATGCCCCAATCAAAAGACACAGACTGGCAAATTGGATAAAAAGTCAAAACCCATTGGTATGCTGTATCTAGGAAACTCATCTCATATGAAAGGACACATATAGGCTCAAAATAAAGGGATAGAGGAAGATTTACTAAGCAAATGGAGAGCAAAAAACAAACAAACAAACAACAACAAAAAAAAACAGAGTTACAATCCTAGTCTCTGGTAAAATAGGCTTTAAACAAACAAAGACCAAAAGAGACAAAGAAGGGCATTACATAATGGTAAAAGGATCAATGCAACAAGAATAGCTAACTATCCTAAATATATACGCACCCAATACAGGAGCACCCAGATACATAAAGCAAGTACTTAATGACCTACAAAGAGACTTAGACTCCCACACAATAATAGTGGGAGACTTTAACACTCCACTGTCAATATTAGACAGATCAGTGAGACAGAAAATTAACAAGGATATCCAGAACTTGAACTCAGATCTCGACCAAGCAAACCTAATAGACATTTACAGAACTCTCCACCCCAAATCCACAAAATATACATTCTTCTCAGCACCACATCACACCTACTCTAAAATTGCCCACATAATTGGAATCAAATCACTCCTCAGCAAATGCAAAAGAACGGAAGTCATAACAAACGATCTCTCAGACCACAGTGCAATCAAATTAGAACTCAGCATTAAGAAACTAACTCAGAACCTCACAACTTCATGGAAACTGAACAACTGGCTCTAGAACGTTGACTGGTTAAATGTTGAAATGAAAGCAGAAATAAAGATGTTCTTCAAAACTAACGAGAATGAATATACAATGTACCTGAATCTCTGGGACACATTTAAAGCAGTGTCTGCAGGAAAATTTAGAGCAGTAAATGCCCACATGAGAAGCAAGGAAAGATTTAAATTGACACCCTATCATCAAAATTGAAAGATCTAGAGAAGCAAGATTAAAAAAACTCAAAAGCTAGCAGAAGACAAGAAATAACTAAGATCAGAGCAGAACTGAAGGAGACAGAGACAGAAAAAACCCTTCAAAAAATTAGTAAATCCAGGAGCTGGTTTTTTGAAAAGATCAACAAAATAGACAGACCACTAGCCAGATTAATAAAAAAGAAAAGAGAGAATAATGAAATAGATGCAATAGAAAACAATAAAGGGGATATCACCAGTGATTCCACAGACATACAAACTACCATCAGAGATTATTACAAACAACTCTATGCACATAAACCAGTAAACCTGGAAGAATGGATAAATTCCTGGACACTTGCACCCTCCCAAGCCTAAACCAAGAAGAAGTCAAAACCCTGACTAGCCCAATAACAAGGTCTGAAGTTGAGACAGCAATTAATAGCCTACCAACCAAAAAAAGCCCAGGTCCAGATGGGTTCACAGCTGAATTCTAACAGACATACAAAGAGGAGCTGATACCACTTCTTCTGAAACTATTCCAAATGATCCAAAAAGAGGGAATCCTTCCCAAGTCATTTTATGAGACCAACATCATCTTCATATTAAAACCTGGTGGACTCAACAAGAAAAGAAAACTTCAGGCCAATATCCATGATGAACATAGATGGAAAAATCTTCAACGAAATACTGGAAAACCAATTGCAACAGCACATCAAAAAGCTTATCCATCACGATCAAGTAGGCTTCATCCCAAGGATGCAAGGCTGGTTCAACATATGCAAGTCTGTAAATGTAATTCACCACATAAAGAGAATCAAAGCCAAAAAACACATGATTATCTCAATAGATGCAGAGAAGGCCTTCAACAAAATTCAGCAGCACTTTATGCTAAAAACTCTCAATAAACTACGTATCAACAGAACATATCTCAAAATAATAAAAGCTATTTACGACAAACCCACAGCCATACCATACTGAATGGGCAAAAACTGGAAGCATTCTCTTTGAAATCTGCCACTAGACAAGGATTCCCTCTCTCACCACTCCTATTGAATACAGTATTGGAAATTCTAGCCAGAGCAATAAGGCAAGAAAAAGAAATAAAGGGTATTCAATTAGGAAAGGAAGAAGTCAAATTGTCTCTATTTGTAGATGACATGATTGTATATTTAGAAGACCCCATTGTCTCAGCCCAAAATCTCCTGAAACTGATAAGCAACTTCACCAAAGTCTCAGAATACAAAATTAATGTGCAGAAATCACAAGCATTCCTATACACCAATAACAGACTTAAAGAGAACCAAATCAAGAATGAACTGCCATTCACAATTGCTACAAAGTGAATAAAATATCTAGGAATACAACTAACAAAGGATGTAAAGGACCTCTTCAAGGAGAACTACAAACCACTGCTCAAGGAAATAAGAGAGGACACAAACAGATGGAAAAACATTCCATGCTCATGGTTAGGAAGAATCGATATTGTGAAAATGGCCATACTGCTCAAAGTAATTTATAGATTCAGTGCTATCCTCATCAAGCTACCTATAACCCTCTTCACAGAACTGGAAAAAACCACCTTAAACTTTATATGGAACCAAAAGAGAGCCCGCATAGCCAAGTCAATTCTAAGCAAAAAGAACAAAGCTGGAGGCATCACACTACCTGACTTCAAACTATACTACAAGGCTACAGTATTCAAAACAGCATGGTACTGGTACCAAAACAGATATATAGACTGATGGAACAGAACAGAGGCCTTGGAGGCAACACCACACCTCCACAACCAACTGATCTTTGACAAACCTGACAAAAACAATGGGAAAGGATTCCCTGTTTCATAAATGGCATTGGGAAAACTGGCTAGCCATGTGCAGAAAGCAGAAACTGGACCCCTTCCTGACAACTTACACTAAAATTAACTTCAAATGGATTAAAGACTTAAACATAAAACCTAACACCATAAAAACCCTGGAAGATAACCTAGGCAAAACCATTCAGGACATAGGCATAGGCAAGGACTTCATGACTAAAACACCAAAATCATTGGCAACAAAAGCCAAAATAGACAAATGGGATCTAATTAAACTCCAGAGCTTCTGTACAGCAAAAGAAACAGTCATTAGAGCAAAACGACAATGAACAGAATGGTAAAAAAATTTTGCAATCTACCCATCTGACAAAGGGCTAATATCCAGAATCTACGAAGAACTAAAACAGATTTATAAGAAAAAAACAAACAAACCCATTCAATAGTGGCTAAAGGATATGAACAGACACTCTTCAAAAGAAGACATTTATGAGGCCAACAAATATATGAAAAGATGCTCATTATCACTGGTCATTAGAGAAATGCAAATCAAAACCACATTGAGATACCATCTCATGCCAGTTAGAATGGCGATCATTAAAAAATCTGGAGACAACAGATGCTGGAGAGGATGTGGAGAAATAGGAATACTTTTACTCCATTGGTGGGAGTGTAAATTAGTTCAACCATTGTGGAAGACAGTGTGGTGATTCCTCAAGGACCTAGAATGGAAATTCCATTTGACCCAACAATCCTATTACTGGGTATATATCCAAAGGATTATAAATTGTTCTATTATAAGGACACATGCACACGTATGTTCATCGTGGCACTGTTTACAATAGCAAAGACCTGGAACCAACCCAAATACCCATCGACGATAGACTGGACAAGGAAACTGTGGAACATATATACCATGGAATACTATGCAGCCACAGAAAAAGTTCATGTCGTTTGTAGGGACATGGATGAATCTGGAAACCGTCATTCTCAGCAAACCGACACAAGAACAGAAAATCAAACACTGCATGTTCTCACTCATGGGCAGGTGTTGAACAATGAGAACACATGGACACATGGAGGGAAGCATCACACTGGGGTCTGTTGGGAGGGACAAAGGGAGGGACAGCAGGGGGTAAGGCGTTGAGGAGGGATAATATGGGGAGAAATGCCAGATATAGGTGATGGGGATGGAGGTAGCAAAGCACTTTGCCATGTGTGTACCTATGCAACAATCCTGCATGTTCTGCACATGTACCTCAGAACCTAAAATGCAATTATATACGTGTATGTGTGTGTGTATATATATATATAACAGAAAAAGATAGAACTGTTATTTATATATGAAATACATTTGCCCTATAGACACACACACAAAATGCACATATATAACATATATTTGCATGTGTTATGTAAACTGTTGGTAATTGGATAGTTCTTAACCACTTGCTTTTGAACAGTAATCTGGATCTTCTGACTTAATAAGATGGTAGTCACTCATACCAACACATAGGAAATCTTACGTCCATGTGTGCAAGAAATACAGGCTACTATGACTTCATAGAAGGTGTTGTATGGGGCTAAGAAAAGAGTGGGCAAGCGATTTCTCCATCTGCAGAATAAGGAATCTGGATTAGCTGTCATCCCTTTCAGCTCTAGGTTTCTGTGCTTCAAGTCTGGTAAAATGAACCTTTGGATTTTGCCATTTGTTGCAGTTACTTTTTCCCTTTCGTTCCTATTCTTTGGGGTTGAAATCCTTTTCCCAGAGCTCAAATGGTCTACTTTGCCTCTGATAATTTCCAGACTGTGAAATCTGTTTCCAGTGTAGTTTGCCATAACCATGGAAGAGCCATGGTCTTAGTATAGAATTTTATGTCTTCCCTTCCCTTTGGATCTCTGACATTATGAAACTGGCTCATAATTTGCTGGGCATTTGTTTTGGGATTTGCATAAAGCTGATCAACTAAAGAAGGGCTAACAAAATGATTACAAAGTTAGCATGATGAAAAAGAGGTATTTATATAGGATGTGTGATGTGGAAGCAAGTCTGTTCAGTAAGATGTGAAGAAAACTGGGCAGTGGAACTGGTGAGCAGGATGATCTAAAAGGCTAATGTTGACCGTGCATTGGGAGCCAGGCACTGTGCTAGGTATGTTATATATGTTAAAGCTGATCTTCATAAAACCCTGTGAAATGGATCCTTATTTTTATTTTTCAGTTAAGAAATTTGAGCTCGATAAACTTATATAGTTTTGAACAATTTAGTAGTTCAAAAGTGAACAGCTATTACAGAAGAGAACTAGGACTTAAATACTTGTCTCTCTTATTCCAGGGTCTATCATTGTTCCACTATTCCAAAATGATTCTAAAGATTAAGAACATAGACTGTCAGGTTCACAGGGCCCTTAGAGATTATTCAACCTTTCATTTTGTACACATGCAGAACTGAAATCCATCCGGATCAACTGATTTGTCCAAGATTATGAAAGGTGATAGGACTCTTGAGTGTTGTGTGTAGGAGTCAGAAGCACCACAAAAAGCTTTTTCTTTTTTTAAATAAAAGAAAGTTATATCATATTCTGTTGAACCCATGATTTATTCTTCACAAATTTTTGTATGTTCTAATGACAGTCTTTTCACACCAAATTCCCAAAACCAATGTGACCCACACTTTCTCCCAGCCATCCCGAACATTTCCTTCGGGAACATTCCACCGCAGAACTCTCGGCATCTTGCATGTTAACCTGAAGCTTAACTGTATTAAGTCTGTTTAGAATTTCAGCCTGTACATTCCTGTTAAAATCTTCCATTTGTTTGAGAACCGCCAACGATGAAGATGTTCTCACAGCTCAGATTATAGTAAATGAGCTCACGTTAACCTTCTCCAATTATTTCAGGGTGTTACAAATGTTGACATGGCATTTCTTTTAGACTTCACTTTGGTAAATTTTTGACTCACACTCTGTTCTTGCATGGAAGTTTCTACATTTTCTCATCACCCAAATTATTGACAATTACAAATTACTATCATGGCAGAATTATCAACTTTGTCTTCAGAATTCTTTTTGAGATTTAAAATTTTGTTTACAACTCAGTTTTCTACTTGCATTCCTTTTTTATTCAAAGAAAAAAAATAAAGGTTATGAATTAACACAGTGCTATGAAAGGTGTACTCATGGCATAAAATCTTCTGGAGAGTGGTTATAGAGTTTTACATAAGCACACGTGTGTTAAAGCTTGAATTACACATTACAACTCAAGACCCAATGTGTGCTCTTCACATCTCAGTAAAGGATGTTTGGTAGTTTTTATACAGTTTGGTGGGTTTTTAGAAGGTTAGGAAGAGATAAACTTTTTTTTTTTTTTTCCCTGATTCAGGTGATTAAAGGCCTGCCTATAAAAATATTGTTTATTTTGGCTAGGGTATTTTCTTTGTTGACAACAGGTCCTTGGAAGGCAAAAAGAACTAGCTCACTGACTGGGGGCTCTTAAGATATTTCTGATCTGGATTACCTGGAATCAGGGATCTCAGAAGCCACAGTCCTCAAAAGACAGAGAGAAAGAAAGGGGGCTGGTATAGGTGGTCTTAGGCCAATGAAATAGCCCAGCAACTCTGAGTGTCTTGTGACTTCTCACCCTCTTGGTGCAAATTCTTGCTCAGAGTTGTGAGGATGGACTGCCCTTCTCCAGAATGTCAAAGACAAAAGTTATCTTTCCAATGGAGGAATAAAATGTAAAATGAAGCCCTGAATCCCAACAAATGATTCATCTGTCTGCACAATTCAATGGGTTTGACTTCATGTCTTCCTCCCAAGCTCAAGCCATAACTTCTGGCACTGGATCCTGGGGAAAATATGGTTCTCATCTGTCATCCTAACCCTAGGTAGACATAGACACAGGCAGAGCTAATATCTGTGATGCAAGAACTGATTTTAGTAAATCCTCACTTAAAGTGCTATTTGTAATCTTGCTTTGATTAATAACTGCTACCTAAGGACAGTGTATCTTAGTGAGAATTAACACTCTCAAATTCTTCAGTTGGCTATATACTGGTAGTAAGTAGAGAGAACACAGAGTCTTTTCTTACAAATGAAATTCAAGTCCTATTTTTCACTGGTAAGCAAGAATGACTGGAGATAATCCAACACTTCAAATGACTATCATTGATAACTGGAGGTAAGGATGACCTTGCTTCAAAATGTGTTCCCAGAGTTCTACCTTTAGCTCCAGTTTAGGTTTTAGTCCTGCCATAGGATATTATGATCATGAAGTAATGAGTTATTTTATTTAGAAAAAAAACTCTTGAATGTTCCAAGATTCTCTAGCGATGCTGAACTTTGTCACCCCAGGTTTTGGCCATGAAGCAAAGCAAAGTTACCTCTATTTTCTCATCAGTTTCCATCCAGGAGCAATTGCTAGTGATCATATGAGAACAAAGACCCTTAATATGTAATAACTGTCAAATGCCAAGCTTCTGGCTGCCATTGCCAGTGACTTGCTGGAGTCTTTGAACTTAGCCTCTGGGTCAAAGCATCTAGACAACAGTTTGATCAATATGTGCATTAAAAATGCACACCGACGTTGCAAAATAAACTAGAAAAATAAATAGCAACTCCTTTGGCTGGCTTTGGTGGTGTATTGTTTTGGATAGAATTCCAAATGGAAATTCAGATGGCTCTTAAAACAAGACAGTGAGCATTTGGATCCCTGAGCTGAGGCTGCAGATAAAATTTGAGGCAGAGTCCAGAAGAGAGGGATAGTAGTCTGCAGTGGGACTGTCCAGCTCATTTCCAATCTCCCAGCTGGCGGTGTCAAGTGGTTCTCTAGCTCCCTCAGTGGAGCTCAGTGTTCTTCACTCTTCATCAGGGCATCCCTGAAAAAAATGGGACTTGCAAAACCATTTGCCCTATTTCTTTTCTTAAAAATGCATTAAAAACTATAAAGTTCTCTACAAATATAAGGTATTGTTCTGCCATCTGCATAGGGTTTAATAGCATCTTCCCACTCTCACATTCACTTGGAACCTCAGAATGTGACCTTATTTGGAAATAGGGTCTTTGTGTACATAGTTAGTTAAGATGAAGTCATACTGGATAGGGTGAGCCCTAAATCCAATGTCTGATGTTCTCATAAGAGGAGAGGACTGTCATATACAGAGATACACAGGAAGGAAGGTTGTGTGATGATGAAAGCATAGATCGAACAGTGCAGCTACAAGTAAAGCACACCAAGGACTTCTGGCAACTAGCAGAAACTAGGAAAGGCATGAAGCAGAGGCATTCCCAGTAGATGCCAGCCTCAGTTGTGACAACCAAAAAAGGCCTCTCTCAGAGTCTCCAGAGACAGTCCTGCTGACACCTTGATTTCAGACTTCTGGCCTCCATAACTGTGAGAGAATACATTTCTGCTGCTTTAAGCCACTTGATTGGTGATAATTTGTTAAGGCAGTGCCAGGAAATTATCTTACCTCTTTTGGATGATAGCTGCTTTTTGTCCCACACTGCTAAAACAGATATGAAGAATACAAAGGTGATCAAGATGCATCCAAGGACCGGCAGGAGGTTTTCATGTCTGCTTGGTTTTGCCTGATCATGGGCATTTTTGACCAGCTCATCTTATTTGGTTAGAATAGGCAAGTTGGTTTCTAGAAGAACAACTGGGGTATAATGGATTATAGTGATGGATGGTTTATATATGCCAGGAGTCTACTTTAGTTGCAAGCAACCCCTAAAATCAAATTTAAGTGAAATTTAACAGATATCATTAGGTCTGTTTCTCCACCTCTCAGCTTTCTTTCTTTTTTTCTGTTGACTTCAACTTCTCTTGTTGCAGTTGGCTTCTCCATGGAAGCTTCCTTCCAGTGAGCCCCAAGGAGCACAGATGTAGGCAAGTCCAGTTTATTTTGTCTTCACAGGCACATCTTACAGCAGTGGTTCCTAACTAGGGTTAATTTTTTTTAGATTTCTTTTTAAAATTTATTATTGTTTTTTATTATACTCTAAGTTCTGTGGTACATGTGCAGATCATGCAGGTTTGTTACATAGGTGTACATGTGCCATGGTGGTTTGCTGCTTTCATCTCCCCGTCATCTACATTAGGTATTTCTCCTAATGTTATCCCTCCCCAATCCCTCCACCCCCTGTTATCTCTCCCCTAGACCCTCCACCACCCCAACAGGCCCCAGTGTGTGATGTTCCCCTCCCTGTGTCCATGTGTTCTCATAGTTCAACACCCACTTATGAGTGAGAACATGTGGTATTTGGCTTTCTGTTCTTGTGTTAGTTTGCTGAGAATGATGGTTTCCAGCTTCATCCATGTTCCTGCAAAGGACATGAACTCATCCTTTTTGATGGCTGTATAGTATTCCATGTTGTATATGTGCCACATTTTTGTTAATTTTGCACCCCATCCCCATGGAAATTTTGGCAATGTCTGGAAACATTTTTGGTTGCTGTAACTGTGTTCCTGGCATCTATTTGGCATGCTGCTGAACATCCTAGAATGTACAAGACAGATTCCATAACAGACAATTATCCCCAACAAAATGTCAAGAGGGCCGATATTGGAAAACCTTGTGTTAGAGCATCTTTCCTGAAAGTGCTGGTGTAGATATTTCAAGAGGACTTCAATCTGCCAAGTTTTGGTAATGTGCCCAAACTTTAGCCAATCAAAGTGGCCAGAATAACAGCCACTGGCCGTATCATTGACCAGGTTGGGGTCCAAATGACCAACCCCTCAAGACCCCATAGAAGATGGGTGGTCTCCAAAGGGAAGAATACTTGGGAGAAAATGTGTGCTTGCTATAAATTTGGTTTAAGGACAGATAGAGGAGCTCAGACTCTTTTGACAAAAATATTACTTATTACTTAAAGGAAATGAGGCAATCTTGATCATGGCTCACCTCCAAAGCAGCACTCTGAGGGCTCTATTATGTCTTCAGTAAATGTTTAAGGGAGATTTTGTGCCAGGTACTGGGACCAGGAAGGTGAACTACTTCACTACCAGAGCTGCTACACTATGGTAACCCTTGCAGGCTATGGAGGAGTGGGATATGGGGATATAAGCAAACACCCACACAAAACTCAGATAAGTTCTAAGAAGGAGAAAAGCCCATGAGAGAGAGTAATAAGAATGACCTATTTTGGGTAAATGGGAAACATCATAAGGCATAAGTAAGAGCAAAGGTGATAACTGTGAGTTGGAGTAGAAATGACAGCTAGGGGCTACTGGTTGGGACCAAGGCTGTCTGTCCCTAACCTAGACAGACACTTTAAATAGTCAATAGTTTTGAAAGGCAGAGAGTTGGTTTATCTTTGTCTTTCTAATCTGATTCTGAAAAGACCATGAAAGAAAACAGAGAAAGCAAAATACCTAAATTGTTCTGATTTAATAGAGGCTTGAAGGAAGACAGACTATTAAAAGTGCCCTGAGGAAGCCTCGCCTACGAACTACAGCGTGGGTCTGTGATAAGGTTTCAGAGCCCTGTCCCTGTATGCACAGCCATCTCTTAGTAGGAGCACTGGTGGGAGAGAGTGGATTTAACTGTGTGGTGCTGTTGGCCTTGGCCAGAGAATGCCGATGTTAGGAACGGGTCAGAGAGGCACCATGACTTTAAAAAAAAATCGCAAATTGCCCATTTAAAGTATACAATTCAATGGTTTTTAGTATATTCACAGATATGTGCAACGATCACCACAATCAAATTTTAGATCATTCCCAATACCTCCTATTGGCAGTTGCTCGTCTTTCCCCCCATCTCCTCAGCATTAGGTGACACCAATCTGCATTCTGTCTCTAGGATTTACCTGTTCTGGATGTTTCATACAGATGGAATCACATAATATGTGGCCTTTTGTGTCACATATTATGTGTCTTGCCAGTCATGTAATACCTGACTTCTTTCACTTAGCATGTATTTTCAAGATCTATCCACACTGTAGTATATATCAGTATGTCATTCCTTTTTTGTGGCTGAATAATATTCCATTATAGAGATGTATCACATTTTACTCATCCATTTATCAGTCAATGGGACATTTGGTTTGTTTCCAGCAGTGATTTTTATTAATTAGTTTTTTGTGCCAGGTGAGCAAGGGAAGCGATGAGGCCAAGTCTGTCCCGTGGTTGAGCTACCTGTGAGCTACTCTGGCCACATGGTAGGTAGGGGAGAGACATCTTTCACCTGATGGTGGCTCTGGGCTTGTTTGTACATTTCAATTGTCAGAAATGCCCCCTACCCTTCTTCCACGGACATCTGGATTTGGTTATGTCAGCTACTCCGCCTCTTTTGCAAACCATTAGTTCCTGTGTTGTCCTTTCCTCTGACATTGTAGATTTATCATTGTCAGTGGTTTTTGGCTCCACCAGCCTCAGACAGTACCTCTTCAAGTGCCAGATTACCTCTCCAGCAGTGCAGCATAATCTTGTATAATAAACTCCTACGTCTTTGCCTCATTTTGCATTTAAAAACCTTCGATAGTCAACAATGTCATTCAGTGTTAATGATTCTTATAGGCATCAAGCCTTACAATTTGAAAAATCACTTTGACATATTATCCCATTTAATTTTCATCTCTGTGCTGAGAGGTAGGAAACTGAATATTATTGTCCTCATTTGGCAGAAAAGCTGACACTTAGAAGCCTCGGGGAAGCCACAGCATTGGCTCCAGAATCCAGGTTTCCTGACAGATCCTCCATTCCTCTTTGCTAAGGGACCATACTGATTTCCACTATGCCATGCAAACCACAGCAAAATGTGGCCAAACTGACCTACAAAAGACAACACCTGTTCTGTTCTAAACACACATACACACATTTGTGCTTGTGTGTCGGGGTCCTGAATCCTCTCCCTATCCCAATGGCGGGACACTGAAGCCTTATTCTTATTTGAAGACAGTACTGGCATCTTTGTTCCTGCCTGCTTTTCCTCTAGTACCACAGATGTATTCAAAATGCCACTTAGTCTAAACCAGGGAGTTGAATGGGTTTTCACAGTCTCGGTGACTAGCTAATTGCAGCTGCTGGGCACACGCTCTTATTTCTGCTGATGAACTGTAGGAGTGCGAGGACTGGCAAGTGCTGTCTGTGGGGGAGAGAGAGAGATGCCAGCAAGAGGGGAGACAAGGGGGCTTAAGGTAGCGGAGGGAGGGTTTTGTTCTTGGTAGTGTTTTCTTTGTTTAACATTATTGTAAAGTGGTAAAATTGTTTCTGATTTTAGTCTCTTTCCATTAACCTGATGTTGGAAAACCAGGAGAACATGCATAGCATCAACACATGTTTGTCTTTAATTCTTATTTTGACCTTTCGTTTTAACTCTTTTTTTCCTGTAAGCTACTGTTAAATATGCAAACCAATTAATCCGTCTTTCATCTCTTTCATTTATCCTCCCAACTTCCAAAATAATAGATGGTAAAATTATACCTGTTTTCCCATCCTCCTCACAAAAGACAGAAAAATCACAAAAATTATACAGTCACCACTCAGCATCTGAAATACCAAGATGTCAGGGTGATCCATCCACAGACACAATAATAGCCGGTGTTTGCCGTAAGTTTGTCCTGCCCAGTAAACTCCCTGACAGTAGGATTATGCCCTATTGTTAGTTTCTGCATCCTCAGGCAGGGCCCGCCCAGCATGGGGACTTCACAGAGCAGGCACTCCATAAATACTTGTGGAATGAGTGAATCAGTATACATAGTAGGCTCAACAAACATTTGATTGATTACATCCCCTTCTCTCAAGCTGAATAGTTTTATCACCAGGCACAGTGGATCAAGCCTGTCATCCCAGCACTTTGGGTGGCCAAAGCAGGTGGATTGCATGAGTTTGAGACCAGCCTGGGCAATATGGCGAAACACCGTCTCTACAAAAAAATAGAAAAATTAGCTGGGCATGGTGGCAGGTGTCTGTAGTTCCCGCTACTCAGGACACTGAGGTGGGAGAATAGCTTGAGCAAGGGAGGTTGGGTCTGCAGTGGAGTCTGCATTGTGCTCTAGCCTGGGCGACAGAGTCAGACCCTGCCTCAAAAAATAAAAATAAAATAAAGCAGTTGTTTTCTTCCTTATTGAAACAGAAAAAGCTCCACATCTCTTGGCTGTAAAAACTGTCAAAAAAATACAACTATTAGAGCAAGGATAACTAGTATGTAAGACAGGATCAGAGGTGACCCCATTCTTGCTCTGACCTCATACCATTTCTTTAAACTTTCCTTGGTGTGAAGGTGGAGGGCCCTTACATGAAAACTTTGGAAAGCACTATTACATTTCTTCTTATCCTTTGGTAACAGCTCATGAAGTAGAAGAGAGAAAACAAACTAAAACAGGTGATTGTTTTAAAGTTTTCCACAGAAAATTTCTGCAGAATTATTTCAGGATAAAGCCAAAGTAAGATAGTTTTGCTTAACAGATTTTGGTCTATATCCTAAAATTACATTGCCCAAGAAGAAGATCAAGCCAGGTGAGTTGGTATAAACTTAGAATAGGCTAAAGTCTTTGTTTTCCCAAATGGCAGGAGAGTGCATTTGATTTAGAAGATGGTGGAAGTCATGAAGGCAAGAATGGCCCTGATTCATGGAATAGTCAATCCGTGCTAGGTTTCCTGTGAGGTAAACTGTACCACAGGAATGGACCAGTGAGGGAGAAGGAGTCAGAGGCTTGGATCCAGCCTTTAGTGCAGTAGGGCTCTCCAAATAATAGTGTCCTAACCAGTAGGGTGAAAGTGGGTTTGGCCAGTGTGGAGGTCCCCAGGATCTGATCTAGTGAGTAGGATATAAATAAGGAGTCTCCGACATGGATCACACTTGAAACCAGGAAGATAACTGTATCATGCTTCTGAATATTCCATTACATCTGGGGGGAAAGGTCCAGTTCACACAGCATGGTATAAATTACAGCAAGGTGAGCCTCAGGGTCCCAGGCAGGTGAGCTCATAGAGGGTTTCAGTCCAGGTGCTGCAAAGTGGGGAAATAATTAGAAAGCCTTGAAAGGATTCATGATTAGGTAGATGTAGACAGTTTTGGAGTGGAGGGGGGCTGTATTTCTGAAAGTATACCGATGTCCAAGTTCACCGCATGTATATTGTGTATAAGATGATAAGACTAATTCCAGACGTCATCTTGGGATGGGGATGATTCTGCTGAACTTTCTGGAGACTTCCTGGTTCCCAGCGTGCAGGTTGGTTGTGCTGAAAAGTAGCTGGGTAGACCAGGACTGGTGAACCATCTCTTGGCCCTGTTTCAGAAATGGAGCTGTCAAAATGCAGTTCCTATGGTGAACATTTGCAAAAGATTCCAGATTCTTCTCAGAAAGCTAGACTATTTGTACAGGGCTTGTAGCCTATAAGTGAGGCTAAGCTGCATTTCAGCCTTTGAACTGAAATGCAAAGTAGGGAAGAAATATTTTTCTTGTGATAAAAATCTATTGCTAGTCAGTAATCAAGTAAATCATAAATGAGAATTGTTAAAAAACACACACCTTAAACATTATATTTTTAACCTGAAATCTATACATATACATTTATTCACCCATTTGTCAGTGTGAGGCTAAGGTCTTTTCTTTGAGCATGAATTGGCTAATCATGGTTCTGAATCATTTTCATGTGTAAACTAACCCCATATTGTTTTCTCTATGATTCCCAGTTTCATTGTTAAAGTACAGTGAGTATTTAAAGCCTTCTGCAAAAAAAAAAAAAGTCAGTGCAGAACTCTTCTAGAGTCCTTTTGTAGTTACCTTCCCCACATCTCATTCATTTAAATATTTATCAAATTTATTTTTCTCCTAAAATACTCAATTTATATTTTTATTAACATAATTACTACTTTTTCACACCCATATTTTATCAGTTTAAGTAATATTCAATCAAATTACATAATTATGATGAAGAGAACTAGCATAACCAGGTTTGGGAGCGAACCCAGCTGAATCTTTAGTGAAAATACAGCTCCACAGGTGGGAACAGAAGTACCAGGTTGTGTCCAGAAATGTGGCCTCCTGATCTGGAGAATTCAGCCTCCCACAAGTGTCAGTCAGGATTTGTTACAGAGGGAATGGAGAGTGGTTGTTAATTTTGTGAGTTGGTTCAGTGGAGACGTATTAAGAGATTTCCAGCTGTACTCCTTAATTGGGGAGAGTGCAACTAGCTGAAATTTTTGCTAATGTATATCCAAATCTAAATTTAATTTTGGGTACATATTATAATATAAAATTAATCTCTTATAATGATAGTCAACATGTAATGAGTGGTTTCTATTATTATAGCCTGAGCTAAATGCTTCACATGCAGACTTATGGATGTGATAATGTTATCCCCATTTGTATTAGTCTGTTCTTACACTGCTGATAAAGACCTACCAGAGACTGGGCAATTTACAAAAGAAAGAGATTTAATGGACTTATATTTCCACATAGCTGGAGAGGCCTCACAATCATGGTGGAAGGTGAAAGGCACATCTCATGTGGTGGCAGACAAGAGAACAGCTTGTGCAGCGTAACTCCCCTTTTAAAAACCATCAGATCTCTTGGGACTTATTCACTATCATGAGAACAGAGTGGGAAAGCCCTGCCCCTCCCCGATTCAATTACCTCCCACAAAGTTCCTCTTACAACACATGGGAATTGTGGGAAGTCACAATTCAAGATGAGATTTGGGTGGGGACACAGCCAAACCATACCACCATTTCACAAATGAAGACACTGAGACATAGAAAGGCTATTTCCCTTGCTCAGGGCCACACTATCAGTGTGCCTATGCTCTTCAGCCACATCTAGCTGGTGTACAAATCCATACTCCTAATCATGACACCATGCTTCATATTACAGCAATAAATGCAAAGGGAGCTGATATACAGAAGCTGCCAAACAATGAAGTAGGATTTCTTAAAACACTTTTTAGTAATTCCTCTTGAAGTTCAAGGTAATTGTTAGTTAAGCTTTCTGGTCCTCAAACACCTGGATTCGACTTCAGGGAGAGTTCATTGCGCTTAGAGAGGTATGACTGCCTGATATATAGTTAGACAGGAGGAAGCAACACAGGTCATTGTAACAACTCAACATTCGTTAAGCACCTGATTATTGGAAGTGTGAAAATAAAAAGGATGTGGCTATATCCAGAAGAAACATGCAGTCTCTGTACTCACAAGAATAGGATTTGTGGTCCCCTTGGAGAGATGGGATTGTTCACTTGATGATAAGCCATGGAGGGCAAGGGAGTAAAAAGTCCTCAATGAGTGATAGAGAGAAGAAGCTCTGGGAATGGGTAGGTTAAGGCCAGGAATGTGGTCAAGATGCTTAGTGAAGGACTTAGGGCTTGATGTGGGCCTTGAAGAGTGGCGACTGGTCAAGGTGGGGGACATTCTGAGCAGGAGAAAGAGAATGAACATAATCCCTGGGGTAGGAATATGCATCTGGGGCTTTTGTGTGCTTGTAAAAGAGGTCTTATCAAGGAGTGGAGAGAGATGGGTAGTATAGAGCCAGCTCATGAAAGAAGTGGAATGTCAGGCTAAGGACTGGAAATATCTTTCAGGCAATGGAGAATTACTTACATCAGGGTCTGTGGTATTGTGTTTTTAAGAGTGAGCTTATTTTACTTCTAAGAATGGAACAACCGCCAGTCAACACAATCATTTGGTGGCAAGTCAAAACGTTTTGAACATGGCAGAAGATGCTTCTTTTTATCCTATTCCTCCTCCTCCTCCTCATCTTCTTCTTCTTCTTCTTCTTTTTTTTTTTTTTTTTTTTTTTTTTTTTTTTTTTTTTTTTTTTTTTTTTTTTTTTTTTTTTTTTTTTTTTTGAGACCCAGTCTCACTCTGTTGTCCAGGCTGGAGTGCAGTGGCACAATCTTGGCTCACTGCAACCTCTGTCTCCCAGGTTCAAGTGATTCTCCCTGCCTCAGCCTCCGAGTAGCTGGGATTACAGGCACCCACAATGACATCTGGCTATTTTTTGTATTTTTAGTAGAGACAGAGTTTCACCATGCTGGTCAGGCTGGTCTCGAACTCCTAATCTCAGATGATCCACCCATGTCAGCCTCCCAAACTGCTGGGATGACAGGTATGAGCTACTGTGCCTGGCCCCCCTCATCTTCTTTACCTCCAGCACTTACACTTTTCTGGGAGATTTTTCAGCCAGGGGATATGCTGTTCCCTCAGTGCCAGCCTTGAGCAGGACGAAAGTACCTAGGAGTGATGACCAGGAGTAGCTCTCAGCCAACAGAGGCTAGCAGGTGCCTGGATAAATACTCCTACTCCTCAGTGGAAACAACTCTGAGTTGTGGATTCTCCATTGTCTCCAAGTGTTCCCCAGAGAATGGAACTCTAGTTGCCAAAAACAGGCCTTGCTTGGTAACACATCCTTTATTCACTGCCTTTCCTTCCCATCTTCCTTCCCACTCCTCTACAGAGTTTTCCTGGGATCACCTCCCAGTGAAACTATTTGTACTTTAATCTTTTTCTTGGGGTCTGCTTCTGGGAGAATCCAAATTAAGATAGTTATTTTTTAAAAAAATAACAGACTCTGGGTCAGGTGTGGTGGTTCACACCTGTTATCCTAGCACTTTGGGAGGCCGAGGCAGGTGGATCACGAGGTCAGGAGTTAGAGACCAGCCTGACCAACATGGTAAAACCCCATCTCTACTAAAAATACAAAAATTAGCTGGGTGTGGTGGCTCATGCCTGTAATTCCAGCTACTCAAGAGGCTGAGGCAGGAGAATTATTGAATCCGGAAGGCAGAGGTTGCAGTGAGTCGAGATCACACTACTGCACTCCAGCCTGGCAACAGGGCAAGACTCAGTCTCAAAAAAATAAACAATTAAAAAAAAAAATAGCAGACTCTTTTTAACCTGCCTGCCACCAAACCTTTAAAAAACCCAAATGGCAAATTAGGCCACTGGAAACAGCATGAGTACCAGACAGCATGTGCAGCATTTTTATCTTCTCCGCCTGTGTATAACTTCTGACAAGTGAATTATGCTTGACATTCTGCTAAAGGAAGAAAGAGAAGAGAAATAACAGTAAAAAAGTACTGACCACAGAGCTGTCACAGAATCAGGCACTTTTCACATGTAATAGTCTCATTTAAATCTCATAACCTTACAACATGGATAGAGCTGGAGGTCATTATGTTAAGGGAAATAAACCAAGCACAGAAAGGCAAATACTCACTGACATAGAGAGTTGAAGGATGGTTACCAGAGGCTAGGAAGGGTAGTGGGAGGGCTGGGGGAAGGTGGGAATGGTTAATAGGTACCAAAAAAAAAAAAAAAAATAGAAGGAATGGATAACACTTACTATTTGATAGTACAACAGGGTGACTATAGTCAATAATAACTTAAATACAAATTTTAAAATAACTTAAAGAGTGTAATTGGACTGTTTTTTATTCAAAGGAATAAATGCTTAAGGAGACGGATACCTCATTCTCCATGATGTTATTATTTCACATTGCATGCCTGTATCAAAAATTGCATGTACCTCATAAATATTTACACCTACTATGTACTTAAAAATAAAAGTCTCATAACTTCTGAAGTAGAAGTTATTGCCTGTTTTTCAGCTGAAGATAGTATTATGCTATAAAGCCATAGAGGGTGAGGATTGTATTTTACCTGCCATTTTATCCAGTTTTCAGTACAGAGCCTGGAAAATAGTTAAACCCTAAGAAACATTTATTTGGTAAATAAACAAATAATATCGTAAGTAGCTTGTCTAAGATCACAGAACCAGTAATTTGCAGACCTGGGATTGCACTCCCTTGTGATACTCAAGGGAAAGTAACTTTCTATTGATTGTCCCAGGCCACACTACGATACTTCAGTAAATACAATAATTGCAGACAAATTTCTTTTTGGTATTTCCAGAAGAAATAAGCTGGGACTTTATATTCTTTTTCCTATATATTATGTAATTTATAGGCAATTGAACAGAATGACAGTTGCATATGTATTGTCATTTCAATAACAATTTGCTGTGACTTTTTAATTTAGCAAATGTTATATCTTCGTGAAAGATGTAGGGGCTAAGGGGGGGAAAAGCCTCCAAGGTTTAGAAATATGAGGAAGAACTTGCTCATCACAAAGATTTCTGGCACAAAACATACCTAATGGTTTTCCTACTCTGTGGCCTATGACACTTGGGTGTGTGAGAAGCTATAGTCTGTGCCTCATGAGTGACTCTTCTTTGCACATTGTCTACCACTCAGACTGTTGCTATTAATAAAAACAAAAGGACTAACTCTTGGATGATGGAATTTTGGGAGCTTGTAGTGGATAACAGGAGTGATAGATGTCCCAAGTAGAAGCAGAGGTCAGATAACAAGAGGGAAGAAGAGTTACTTGAGACAGTAGATATGCAGAAGGATAAGCATAATTTCCAAATTCATCATAACCAGCACATTTTTGTAACTGGAAACAAATGCACTTCCAATATGAACATGTTTCAATTCATAGGGTAGTACATATACAAAGCAAGCTGTGAGATCTGATATTTATTGCAAAATGAGCTTATCCTGCCTGCATGATGCCTTGAAAGTATTAAACATGCCAGCAGAATTCATGGATTTCTTGACTTGGTAATTTTTTCTCTCATATCTAAATGGGATTCTCTCCAACTCCAAAGTTGTTGAATGGAACTGTAAGTGAGAATTTACACTTGGGAGCCCAAGACTTAGCATGGAATGCTGTATTTGGTTTGGTTTATTCTTTTTGCTCAACATGAGAAAAGTGTACAAGTTACTGACTGGATAGCATGATGATCCAGATTGTCTAGGGCAAGAAAGGCTGGATCAGAGAGAAAAAACAAACACCCTTTCTGCAGCACAGGCTGGTCATTGGGCCCTCACCTATTGGTGTGTTTCAGATCCTCTGTGTTTCTGCTCTGAACAGTTTTTTCCTACCTGAAGCTTCTTTTGCTTTGTGATGAAAATCAAAATTGTCCATGCAGCTGACTGTCTTCATAACTTTACTATTGAACACAATTCTTCTTCCCCAGGGAGATAAAAATTACAAATAATATTATTGCTTGTTCCAGTAGCTTCCCCAAAGATCAATGAACTCTTCTATAGAATACATCCTAAACCAGTTCATACTCAAGACTCTGAGCTCATTCTCTTAAAATTCTCACCTAGCTGTCTGCAATAACACTAAATTATTTTATCATAACCCTGATCTCACCCTAAGTTCTCCCTCATCACAAGAACCCATCTTAAACCAGACTTCAAAATGTCAGTCATTATCCTGGCTTTGTTAATAAGACTTTCTTGATGTTCTTTATAAGTAGGTAAACAATACACTCAGCTTTACCTTATCAACAGGCTGTTGCAGTGATATTTTGGAGAGCAAGCATTTGACTTTGACAATTGTGTGCTGCATTCTCATTGTCTTTCTGCCTTGGCATCCTTTACTCTCTGCCCAATTCTATATTTCAAAGCCCAAATTCCCAAAGTGTAAGAGTTTGATAAGTTTTGGTTAACTACTATCATACCTGTTGGACAAGGCTGAAGTACATGGCCTCTTTCTGGACTAATGATCCCCTCAGGGATTCATTGCCTTTGGGTCTGGTCTCTCCACTAGACCAAAACATAGGTGGGTGTAGAGATACGTAGTAGAACACATGGCCATAGAAGTTAAAGGAATTGACTATGTCTACTTTCTTTAGCAAGAATCTATGGACAGGAACTCTTAGAAGGGGGCTAAGGGCATAGCAGGCATTCTGAGAGTAAACTCTGTGAAGCTATATAGCTGGAGAGCATTATTTAGGAGCTGAGAACAAGGATGTGGTACTGACTTCATGGTTTAAAGGTTGGCCCCCCTTTTATCTACAGGTAAACAGCAATGGATATACCCAACAAAGAACAGAGGGTATAAAATATTTGAGGCTGTCTAGCATTTTGTTTCAGAAGCTCATGGTATCTACCATGCTCGTGCCAAGGATTGTTTTGAAAATTCCATAAATAAATATATAGAAGTTTTTTAAGTCTGTAAAGTCTAAAATGGATCCAATATCATCAATTTGTTTATTCACTCATTCTAGAAACAATCATCTAAAGTTTACTATATGCTAGAAATTGTGTAGGCTCCAGGAATACAAACACAAATGCTATCCCATCAAAAAGCTTATGATCTAGTGGAAGAAACAGAAGAAATTATTGAAAACAGAATATGTGGTTCAGTAAAGGAATATATGAAGTTTTATAAGAACATAGGTAAATGATATATATTTTAAATATGTATACTTTACATATATTTTGCTAACTCCTATATTGTCCTGTGAAATACATGTTATTTTCCCTCTTTTACATTTAAACAACTGAAGTTAAGGAGGGCCAAATGATGTGGGCAATAAGTGATAGATCTGGGACTCAAAACTAAATGTTTTAACTCAAAATCTAGTCCTTTCCCCCCACTCTGTCAAGCCACTTAATTAATTCAGCTGTTATTATGCTTAATGGATAGGAAATTTATAAAACAAAATAAGTAAGTGTAAGTGGTTTTTAATTTTAAAATTAATAAAGCCAAATTAAAAAATTGAAGTTGACTGTTTTTCAGTTTGCAAAATGATAAAAAGTAAAGTAAGAAATATAACAACTGTTATAGACAATAGCGAATGGAAGTAAGCAGTCTCGTTTACTAAAGGTGGCAATGTAAACCAGTATGACCTTTCTGGAAGGCAAATAGTCAGTGTAGCAGAGATTGCACTTTGTGTTAATCACAACATTTCCTCTCCCTGGGAATAAAAGACTATCTTTCCCAGGTTCCTTAGCAGTTCGGTTGGAAACGATGTGACTCTTGTCAATAAATACAAGTAAAAGTAACATATAAGCTACTGATAGATCTAAGTCCAAAGAACACTCAGAGTGACACTTCAGCTCTGTCTTCTCTTCCATGGCAATTTGAAGCCATATGTTTGAAGCAGCCGAGATCCCAGAGTCATCACATGGAGAAGAGCCACCAAAGAGAGCCACTTGGTCCACATTGGACGATGACTAGAGCAAGAAATAAACCTTTGATGTGTTAAGCATTGAGCATAGGGAATTGAATTGTTACCCCAGCAGAACATATTTAAACCAGAGACAGTAAGAGTCTGTACAAATTATTGAACATTGAAACATTAAACATCTGAACTTTTTTAAGTTTCGGGTTGAAATGGCTTCTGTAAAGATCTCATCTAACTGTGGTTGATAGAAAATAGCCATATTCAATCAAAGTTGTATGTAAGTTAGGAAAAGAATTATAAGGCATGGTAACTTGACACAGATATAAATTCTCACTGAGCTTACCCAAACTCTCATCTGCTCCAAAGCTTCCAGCTGTATAGAAGTTTCTTTCAGAGCTATTTCAGTTCATCTCAATGAAAAAATTATCAAATATAATAAAACATTTTTGAAAAGACAGGAGGGTTTCAGGACATTACAATTGGTATTAAAATAACTAAAGAGCTTTGGTACTGATAAAGTATTTTTTGCATTCTTTTTTGCTTCAAAGAATGATACCCAATTATTAATTCTTAAGCACATAAATCTTTTCCATTTTTGTTTTTCCTGCTTGGTGCCCGAATTTTCTTGGCTACTACTGAAATATATTGAATAGGCTACTTTTTATCTGCATATTCTATGAATCTAGTGGCTCTGAATCAAGCCACTTGAATAATGATGGAAATGAAATAATATTTCTGATGAGCATATAACCAGATATTGCTGACAAATAGAAAGAAAAGCAAAAAAAAAAAAAAAAAAAAAAAACAGGCTGATGGGGGCCAGAGCAGTGCAGCAGTGCAGCATATGGTCTGCATTCCTGCTATGCTGCATGTATGCACAGCCACACAAAGAGAAAATCCTTTGGTAAACGTTCCTCACAGTTGAGGAATAGCGTACAACCCTTAATTTATTAACCATTTAAAGAAATTCCTGTTCGTTCCTTTTAATCTCTGGTACACTGTCACTATTGAAACTAGACTAGAGGTATCAATTTCCTCTGGAAGGAATATTATAGCAGAGAAAACAAATAAGAAACCAGTTCTCAAGTTTGAGGTTCAAAATGGATTCTTGAGCCTCTTTACTATTTGCTAGAAGAAGATTTGATTGCAAAAGCCTTAATTTTGAATATCAAGATCTAAGATTCTAGAGGATTCAAGGCATAAGTTTTTCCATTAAAGTACTAGATTAGATGTAATGCAGGTGGATATGAGAGCGTGATTTTCCTGTTGGAGAGGAACTATGGATCTTACAGATTGGGGGATGGGAAGAGAGTTGGAAGGGGCTATGGTTTCAATGTGTTCCCTACCTCACCTTCATCCCAGCATTATTCCTAATAGCCAAAATATGGAAACAACCCAGATGTCCATCAACAGATGAATGGATAAAGAAAGTGTGATATATACATACAATGCAATATTATTCAGCCTTAACAAATGCAAGGAAATCCTGACATTTGTGATAACATGTGTGAACCTAGAGGACATTATGCTGAGTGAAATAAGCCAGTCTCGGGAGGACAAATACTGTATGAATCCAGTTATATGAGGTATCTAAAATGATCAAACCCACAGAGGCAGAGATTAGAATGGTGATTGCTGGGGGCTGGGATGAGGGGTACATGGGAGATTATTTTTCAGTGGGTATGAAGTTTCTATTATGCAAGATGAGAAAGTACTAGATATCTGCTGTACAACATAGTACCTAGGTTTAACAATATGTATTGTATACTTTTAAATGTAAGAGGATAACCTCACATTGTGTTCTTACCAAAAAACAAACAATAACAACAGACCCCCCAAACCTCACAAAAGAACATAAAAACATTTTTGAAGGTTATGGATATGTTTAGTGCCTTGGTTGTGGTGATGGTTTCATGTGTGTTATCACATTTTCAAACTCGTCAAGAGGTACACATGAAATGTGTGCAATTTTTGGTACATCAGTTATACCTCAATAAAGCGAAAAAAAAATCAAAACAAAGAAAGGGTGGGAGAGAAAGGGAAGGGACCCTCTACAGATAATCCTAAGCAAAAACCAAACAAACAAAAAAACAAAGCTGGAGGCATCACACTACCTGACTTCAAACTATACTACAAAGCTATAGTAATGGTACCGGTACCAAAACAGAGATATAGACCAATGGAACAGAACAGAGGTCTCAGAAGTAATGCCACACAACTACAACCATTTGATCTTTGACAAACCTGACAAAAACAAGCAATGAGAAAAGGATTCCCTACTTAATAGTTTTGGGGAAACTGGCTAGCCATATGCAGAAAGCTGAAACTGTATCCCTTCCTTATACCTTATACAAAAATTAACTCCAAATGAATTAAAGATCTAAACATAAGACCTAACACCATAAAAACCCTAAAAGAAAACCTAGGCAATGTCATTCAGGACATATGCATAGGCAAGGACTTCATGACTAAAACACCAAAAGCAATGGCAACAAAAGTCAAAATAAACAAATGGGATCTAATTAAACTTAAGAGCATCTGCACAGCAAAAGAAACTACCATTAGAGTGAACTGGCAGCCAACAGAATGGGAAAAACTTTCTGCAATCTACCCATCTGACAAAGGGCTAATATCCAGAATCTACAAAGAACTAAAGCAGATTTACAAGAAAACAAACAAACCCATTCAAAAGTGGGCAAAGGATATGAACAGACACTTTTCAAAAGAAGACATTTAAGCAGCCAACAAACATATGAAGAAAAGTTCATCATCACTGGTCATTAGAGAAATGCAAATCAAAACCACATTGCGATACCATCTCACAGCAGTTAGAATGTCGATCATTATAAAATCTGGAGACAAGAGATGCTGGAGAGGATGTGGAGAAATAGGAACACTTTTACACTGTTGGTGGGAATGTAAATTAGTTCAACCATTGTGGAAGACAGTGTGGCGATTCCTCAAGGACCTAGAAATAGAAATTCCATTTGACCCAGCAATCCCATTACTGGGTATATATCCAAAGGATTATAAATCATTCTACTATAAGGACACATGCACAGGAATGTTCATTGCAGCACAGTTTACAATAGCAAAGACCTGGAACCAACCCAAATGCCCATCGATGATAGACTGGACAGTGAAAATGTGGCACATATACACCATGGAATATTATGCAGCCATCAAAAA